>CM021104.1:504932277-505237568 GCA_007115665.2 Sequoiadendron giganteum | reverse complement strand
AAACCAACTGCTCAAAAAAGGATGATTTGACAGGCGTTTCTAGGGTTTGGGGGTGCTGCGAACGCGATGGCGACGTCCGTTTGAGCCCATAGTGTCCCGAAAATTTGGCTACCCCCAGATCTTGCAAAAAATGATGCTTGTGGAAACCCTTGCACTTGAAACTCACTGAGAAGCCATATCTTCAGATCACGAACAGGCAGCGGCAGGTCTGGAGCTCTGATACCATGTTAGAATCCAAGATCACCTGCATGCAAATGGATACCTGCCACATGCAAAAGACATGCAAAACCAAGAAGATGTTCTGCAAACCTCAAAGTATAAAAATGCATTATCCATTCAGTTATTACAAAGAGATCAATCCTTATGAAGGAGATCAAGAAACCCTAAAGAAGCCCTAAATGAAACCCTATTGTGCACACTTAATAATTAATAAATAATTATTAATGCGCCTAAGTTTAGCTTAAGCAACTAGAGGAATAAGTGACTTAATTAATTAACCAGTATGATGTAATTAATTAAGCGTAATAAAATTATTACTCTAACATATTCTTCATATTCCATGGTGTAATCCACATGACATTGTCACTCTATCAACTTGTATCAAAATGGTAAAGACAAATACTTGAGTAAACACCCATAACATAGAAGATTCAAGCATCCTTAGCTAAGAACTACTTCCATTTAGTGTACTATCATTGCCAAAAGTAAAAACCACTCAACAAACATTACCGTATGTTCAACATTCACCCTATGAAGATAACTTGATGAAGATTCTTCATTGTTCATTGTTTCAAGAAAAAAATTTGTGTCTTCATCTTATGTGCAACTGTCAAGTATTAGAATCTGTTGTCGAAATTTCAACAAGAAAGCAATCATGAACTTATGTATTATCACCAAGGACTGTCATCTTGACATCTTAATATTAGGATTCAAGCTCCTGCTTTTCACTTTGCTATAATATTATTTTCTTTTTCCACATTTCCTTAAATGCTTTGTGAGCATCCTTCAATTTTCAACTCTGGAGAGCTCATCATTGAGTGCATTATAAGTAAAAAACATTATGCAACACTATCAAATTGATATGACATAGATTACTCATGAACCAGTGACAAGAATTACACGAGAGATACTCCATATAAGAAGAAAGACTGAAGAAATAACACTTTTAGGAAGACAACTTGATGTTACATCAGACCAAAGTCTTATATACACATCATTTAGCATCTACAAGAAGTCACATGAACATATTCTCCTCATTGACTATCATAAAGTCATATCACTGTCTTCAAGTAACATTTCTCAAACTATTACCAAGCAACTAGTAGGACTATCACATGAAATTGGAGCACCCTATAATACTTATAAGTATTTTCTTGAAACTTGGACAATATAGATAGGCCCTTTTAAAAGAATGCAATATGTTTACTCCTCATGGCTGTCCCAACTTAAACCATTAGGCCTCAACCCTACTGCCATTGAACAACATATGATATGATGAAGAATGCTTGTAGAATGCCAACTCAAAAACTCAATATACCTTGAAAGATCAACAGTAAAATTATAATGAAGCACACCTATTATAAAGTTGACAGTGAAGAAAAAATGAAAGTTTACTATTGAAACATCATTGTTCTTAACACCTGCAAACTAAATTGAGAAAGATCTGATAACATGCCTTAACCTTGATCTTCTTCTAGATGGTACCTCTTTGGTGTTGACTTCAAATGTCATCTTACATATTGAGAATTAGAGCCTACAACTTCCTTGTTGTTGCTTGAAGGGATTGAATGGTAAGACTATAAACACCCCCCCCTAAACTCATGCAACTCTTTATGCATTCATAGAAGTCTCTTGTGAAACATGCACAAGATTAGGTTCTTTCTATTTTTGTTCATGTTTCCTCGTCCAAAAAATTTCAAGATCTTTCCTTTTCCAAGCTTTTTCAGACTCTTCCTTTTCTTGTTTGCCATGTTTTCCCTCTTATTATGATTAAGTGGACTCACTAAACTTATTCTTCAAATTTGTGCTACATGTCCAAGGTTATTACATTTGTAACAAACTACATTCATATTTCTATGAAATGCAAATTGAATTCTTCGACAATCAATTTCTTTATGTCCATAATCATTACAAGAGTAACAGTAACCATGGAAACATGAATAACTATACTTGATTTTCCTTGTTGTGTCATGACCCCTATTTTTATGGTTCACATTTTAAAATGTCTTATTAAATTAATTTATAATGAAATAAAAGTGCAAAGGAATGAAAGAGTTAATTATATTTTAATTAGAAAATGCATTTATCAATTTATTTAATTAAGTGAAAATACTTTTTTATCTAGGAAAATAATCTATTGTGCAAGTGAGTGATATTTCGTTATTACTTATTTGAATAAATATATGAATTGCAAATTAAAAATGGTTTTATTTAATTATTTTAATTGAGGAAAAAATTTGATTTGTAAATAAAATAGGATTACAATAAATTTTATTAAATTCTCTATTTTCAAGATTAGGTCTAGAGAATTGAAAGGAAATCTTTAAAAAGAGAAATTGATTAACGAGAAAAAACAATTGTTTTATTTTGTAATCTTCTTGTTGCTCTGCAAAAAATGGGGAAAAACAGGTGCAAGAAAGGGGGTTTTTTCTTTGTCTATGGCATTGTAAATGACATTTTGGAAGGAAGAGGAAAGAAGATATGGGAGAAACCAAGGAGGATTTAAGGAAATTTTCTAGTAGGGGCTTCCAGCTATCAAATTCAAGGAGAGCAATTTCCAGGTTCTTAGCTTCCTCTCTTTTGCAATTTAAATTCAATTTGCAAACAAACTTGTTGTACTTGGAAACTGGAATTTTCCTGTGAAATTTCCCAATTGAATGAATCTCTCTGAAATTTAGGATAAATTGTGTGTTCTCTTGGATTTCCAAAAATTCCCTGTGGCATACATACACTTCTATGTATTTTATTTTCTGTATTGGCTGTATTGTTTTATTGCTGCCAATTGAATTTATGATAAAAACACAAAACTCCTCTTCCTGGTATATAAAATAACATATATTTATATATTTACAAATATATAAATATATAATATAAAAAAAATTGTGTATATGTGGCAATTGTAATCTTTGTAAAAGATTTGCAAACATGTAATAAATAATTATAACACATTTTTGCATATATTTCGATCTGGGAATATATATGCAAATATATATTATTATTTATACAAATATTGTACTTATAAATCCAAGTTTCATTATATATATTTGAGGAAATTTAATAAAAAATGTTAAACTGTGAAAATACTGGAAAATCAAATAAAAGTCTTTATGCTTATATATGTTTTGGGGATGGGCCACTCGAGCTGGCACCTCCCCATAAGGGAAGGCTATTGGTGGAGGCAACACCCTCCACAAGCCACGACCTGTGCAGAAAGCACCGCCTTCCACATGTAGTGGCTTCCCCTATGGGGAGAGCCGACGACACTAACCAAGCCGTCCCCTGCATGGAACTTTTGAACTGTAGTTTTATTCCTATCTCGAGCTTGGAACTCTGCTTCCAATTTTGTTTTGTTTTGGTTAGATATATATATATATATATATATATATATATATATATTTATTTAAATTTCCATTTAATGAAGTTAAGTTCTATACTATGCATAACTAGGTTGCCTCTGTAAAATTCTAAGCTATGTATATATGGATAATTGTGTATATTTATAGGAAAACAAATATATATATATATATATATATAAATATATAATTACTTAATTATTTAAATCATTAGGAAATTGTAACCAAAATAGAGTTACCTGCTAGGAGCTCACTTAAGCTGAAATTTGTCTTCTTTGATTCTTTTATTTTAATATAAGTATAAATATAATTGTTTTTACATGTAAAATCCATTACAAAACTTTGAGTAAAAGAAAGCAATACTTAGATTTTGCAATTAATAGATAGAAAAAGGATAAGCTTTCCAATACAATTGGATTTATTTCTAAATCCGGTTGATTTCTTCATGTATATATGTGAATTTAGATTTATTTTCATATGTGTATATATTCTCATTGAATTATCCTTCAATTTAGACAACCTTTTTCTTCTAAAGAAAAATATCATAAAATGAAAATGATATACTTCGAGACATGTTGATTCTAAAATGCATTTCTTCTCTCTTTAAGTTAGAAAATGGACTGAAAACGAGTCAAATGTGAACCACAAATCTAACTTGAACTCTTTCCTTGTGAATTCTTTTAGCGAATTTGGTAATGTAATGAGCATTTTCATAATAATGTTGAATTAATACATGCTTGAACTTTATGAGATTTTTGTATGAGATCATGTGTTATTTTATTTTCCTATAGAAAAGAGTGCAAATTCAATTAATTTATCTTATTACTTGGAGAATTGTGGTTGATTTTAATGGATTCCTTGAGAAATTTAATAAAACCGAATGTAGAATTATTTTCCTATGAACTGATTTTCTTAAGAAATTAGATAGCAAACTTGGAAAAGTAAGTGTTTCTGAAAAGATGCTTGAATGCATATACAAATCCATCATTAACATCATTCATATCCTAGAGACACCTTACTATGTTAATTTCAGACTAAACGCCCCAAATTCTTTATTGAAGGGTTATTGCAAATCCATGATTTAATGAAGAAATTAACTTGAAAGGTCCAAACACAAACTAGGGATTGGAAGTTTCTTCATAGTTGATTCTTTTGTATATCAATAATATGATTCAATTCCTTTAATGAAATGTCATAAATAATTCTGGATGATGAATTTATAATACACGTATGCCTTGTTGTTATGCTCTAATTCCTTAGTAGCTCATGTGGAATGTTAAATTTAGGAAATATGTACGCATGAAATGTTTGTTAGATATGAGAAGAATGACCTTTGTTTAAAGTGTGAAGTTGTAAACATCCTGGCGATCAACTTGTATGATTAGTATTAGATGTATGAAGGAAAGAGATGTGATTCTATATTTGGATATCTTGTCAAAAGGACCTTATGCTTGTTCTAAAGGAATATCGAAGTATGGGAATCTTGTTTACTTATTGTAATCACTCATTTAGTTGATCTAGAGTTTTATTTGCATAAGAATGTATACTCATATATATTCATTAGATTATATATGTATTCTCATACATGTACATGAGCTATACCTTCTTAACTCTTGAACAATATTATTCTCTTATTGTTGACTTTTCCATGAATCAATGAGTTTAGAAGTAAGCATTCTGGTTATAATTGCATAGGCATGTGTGCCTCCTAACAAGCTTAGGATTACTTTCAAGAAGCTTTATGTGATTGGCTTATGGATTTCAATGTAATTATATGATATTTGAGAGGTCATTATAGGTAAATGGTATTATTTGCAATTACTTGGGAGAAAAATCATGATAGTGTTGGCATTACTATAATTTTTCATATGCAAGGATGATGTATTGGTGAAACTTGTAAATGTTGCTTATTGATTTATGTAAAATATAAAGGAACTTCCTTATGCTCCTTTTTGCGGGTGATATTCATGATCTTGAAATATGTAATGAATGGTCATGTCCATGAGATAGTATGAACATTGCTTGTGAGGAAATTTGTGACCATTGAGATTGTGTAGCCAGTAAGGCTCTACCAAAGAGGCATTTCATTAAGCCAGTGAGGCACTTTTATGAGTGGTTTTTCATCCCTATGGGGGTTTTCCACTCATGAAATTCTTTCTGTTATGGTTCTTTTGTGGGTGCATTGATGATCGTGTCATTTCCTTAATTGCATTACAATATTTTAATTTATGTGTTTTGTGTTATCTTTGAGTAATTCTACATGGATAGATTATGTAAAGACACAACCTTGTGTTGATATTCGTAATGACTCGTTAATGTATGGAATTCCTTTTGTAATGATAATGAAGTAATTTAATTATTCCTCTTTTTCCGCACCATCGTATAATTAATTTATTTATTAAATTATTTTGAAAATTAAAGGATATAATTCATAAGTGAGTTTACCGGATCTGACATGTTGATGACCTTCTTCTTTGACTTTTCTTGGGATCATGAACTCTTCTGCATCCATCTTCATAAGTATTCTGATCTGTAGGATTTTTGGATGTAAAACTTGATTCTCCTTGTTCATATTTTTCTCCTTTTGGAAGGCTTGTCAATTTCATTAGCTTCTTTAATACTGTAGCATCTTTGTTACTCATTTCTCCTTCATATCCTATCACAATTTTTTTTGAAAAAGATCTTTGGCTAAGCAACATTTTCTCGAACAACTCAGTACTCTGCTCATTTTGTAGACTTCTTTTCAAATCTTGATTTACCTTCTCTAATTTCTTCTTTAGGGACAACATTTTAGTCTCTAACTTTTGGAAATCTTCTACTTTGGTTTGCAACTTCATGCAAGTGGCTTCTTCAACTTTTATAGACTCTTCCAATTGCAGATTTAGTTTCTCAATAATCTGATTAGATTATACACACTTATTCTTTAGTTCCTCAAAAAGTTGATTAGATTCTTTGTATTTTATTTTTAGTTCTTCTTTTTCTCTTCTTTCTCTCTTCAATTCATCTAAGGCAATAATCAATTCATCTTTAAGATAAACGTGTGCTTCCTCTTCATCATTTTCATCATATGAATCATTTGCAACCTCCATGAACTGTAACTCATCTCTTTTTGCATTAGACATTCCTGCATGATATTCTTTAGAGCCAAGAACATTTGAAACATCACTAACTTTTGTAATAGTCTTCTCTTTCTTTTGATGCAGATCTTTCTCCTTTTTAGAAGCTTTCTTTATATACCTCTTTCCAATACAATTCCACCTCCAGAATCTACCCAAGTTTATTAGACTTCTTTAGGGAAGTTATTGCTCTGATACTAATTGTAGGAATACTAAGGATCATTGAGAGGGGGGTGAATCAGTGATCCAATAAAACCAACATTGTCAAAAATGGTTAACAAAATTGTGCTTCATCAAAAATCAAGAGTCATGACTCTTCACCTTTTCAAAAGTCATAACCAAATCCATACATAGTGTCATCTCACATACAACCATCGTGTCTTCAATCTTTGAAAAACTCAAAATTCTACTCAATTATTGAAAAGAGAACAACCTTATAGAATCTGCCATGCTTCTAAAGGATTCAACACTTTGAGTATCTGAAAGATTCAAACACCTAGCTCATGCTTGTTCTATCTTCAAGCCAGAGCACATACTAGACTAGATTCAAAAGAAATTTATACACTCTCATCATCATGCAATACTGAATAGCTTGATACTCTTTTCTACAGACACCATTCTTTGATTATAGAAACTCAATCATTTCACTTTTGCATGATTCAATCAAAAACCCAATTAACTGAACAACATAATACATTGATTCATCCTACAATATTTATTATTTTTTCATGATAGACTCATGCACCAAAAACAAGAAACAATTTAAAAAATATCTATCATTTACACTGTACAGTCTTCATTTATTCATTGTACCTCTTGTCTTCAAATACACTGTCCAATCTATATTTTTCTTTTTCATATTTTCATGCACCCTAGTATAAACAAGAATGAAACCTCAAATAATTATCACATTATAAGATTAAAAGAAAAAATGAAAAAGAAACCTTTCTAAAGTAGACATGACGTCAGCTAAGAAAAGAAAAAAACTCTTCACATTCAATTAGAAACCAAACAAGAACTAGCTCTATGATGGTCAGTCTACTGTCAAACTAGTATCCTCCTCAAATAGTTGTTGGGACATTCAAATATGATCCATCCATTTCTTTAACCTTCCATTCTCATCTTTTAATCTGAAATGTTGATTTCGCTTTTGAATGAACGCCAAAAGTGACTAACCTTCTTGTACTGGTTAAGGGGTTGATGACCAACGTAGATCAACCCTTGAAATGCTGAATTAAATGGATTTTTACCTTTAATTACAAGTCACTTTTAAAATATAAAATGCATTTATTGTAAAACAAACTTTATTTGAAGAGTGACATTAGGGTTATGAAATAAACTCTCAACAAATAGAGAAACCTTGAACTAACTCAACCACCCTGAAATTGAAACTAAAGAAGTATCCAAGATCTCTATTATCTCATATTCCATTGATAAAAATCATCTGAAGCAGAGTATAGTGTTAGAGTAAAGGTTTTAACTTAATTATGTTAATTAAGTTGCATTTATTCCTCTTTTAAGATTTCACCTTTAGTTTGCATATTGTGACATTTAATAATTATATTAATTATTAAATGTCTACCTATTAGGGTTTCTTTTAGGGTTGCACAATCTCCTTTCATAAGGATTGATCATTGTATTTTATTTACACTCTCTGATTAATACAATTCTGAGCTTTCAGAGCACCCTTGTTTTTCTGTCTCCATGTCTTCTTCTATGATAGGTTATTTGCATGCAGGTGATCTTTGGGGTCTGTGAAGTTGGATTTCACAACTTCTACATGGTATCAGAGCCTTGACATGCAACCCCTTCTCAAATTCAGGAGAAAATTATTGTAGATTTCGTTCGGGGTTCCTCAAGGATTTCATGACTTGAGCCTATCTCTGCAGTGTTTTGGATCAGATCGGGCTTCACCATTGGATTCAGAGTGCTGGAAAAGGTCAAGATTGGCTTTTATTTTTCTGATTTTGGTCATCATTGAAGAAATTTGTAAGGGTTTTAAGCTCGGTGATTTTTTCCAAGCTTTGGGGGTAGCCAATTTTTCGGAGCATTTTAGACACAAACGGAGGTCACCATTGCATTCACAACGGCCAAAAACCCTAAGAAAGCCTGTTGTTTGGTAGATTTCTGAGGCAAAAAAAATTTGCTAGGGAGGCCATACAACCTCCCTGACATGCTTCACGAGGCAATTTTTTTTCGAAAATAAAAAAAAAATCACAAAAAACATTTTTTTTGGAAGTGCCACCAATGCCTCCAGTTTACATGTTGGATGCCACTATCATGCCACCCAACAGCCACCAGATCTCGCCACCCTCCTCTGACAGCCCCCGCGGGCTCAGCTAGCATACATCACAGTCCGGCTCCTTTGAATTCACTATGGTCACATGGGTGACCATGGGCTCTGCCCCAACCCCTAGCCCGCCAGCACCTGGTCGCGCACAGGACCAGGGGCTTATTTTTTTTAAGCCCTCCCGGGCTGCCTATAGTCCATATTGGCCATTTTGGAGCACCTGTCACTAAAATAGGTGTAACTTTTGCGTATGGAGTCAATTTTTCACAAACAAGATATTGTTGGAAAGCTGGTTCTGAGACCATTCTATTGGTGTAGGTATTTTTTCCTGATGATGCTACAATTTTATTTTTCAGGTCCTTGAACTTAGATGTTGTTTTTTTCACTCCAGAGGGCATATCTTTTGACTCAGTGATCCTTTTTTCATCATTCTTACGGCATTGGAAAGATGGTTCAGTCCTCTACATAGATATGAGGTCTATTTTTATTTTATGTTTATGCATGTTTAGGAATTACCTCCTTTTTAAATCATTGGGTATTGTAATAAATGAACTAATATAAAGTTCCATCAGGGGGGTTTCTTGCATAATAATCTGATTAGAGTGTGCATGCACTTTGATCTTCATCTTGTATTGATGACAACTCACATGGTTTTTATATGGTTTCATAGTTTATTTTGGCCATATTTTGTCTTAGCTTGACACATATCAAATTCATATTAGTTCACACTTTCGATTGAGAGCCTATGGTTAATGATCTGCATCGGATCCATCTCAGTTTGAGGGCCACAAAATTTGTGGTTAATGTTCCAAATTCTTTGTGGTACTTGTTCCCATGGAATATTTTTAGTCTTATTTTGGCATCGACATAGAGATACATGGCTTCCAGATTCTGTCATCATATCATCTACTATTGCTTTATGGATTTCAGGGTTGTTCCCATTTGGAGTTTTCGAGTGTTCCGTGGCATTGGGTCTGCTATTGCATTATTATGATTCCAATATGGTTTCTTGTAAACATAAGTATCTTTCCTTTCTTGTTGGATTGTGGTTCCAGTGTTACTCTACAATGTTCTTCCACTGCTTCTTTGCATCAGGTCATCTCATTGTAGGGGGGTTTTGTCCCACTAGGTTTTCCTTCTCTACCTCATTATTGCATTTGTGCATGGGTACCTGATCAGGCCTTGTTGTTGGGACCCATTTATGCTTTCTTGCATTCATCTTAGTTTTAGGTGCATGCTTATTTAGTCTCCCTAAGTTTCACTTATGGGGGGTGTTAGTGTAATTAATATTTAATTACACTTACATAACTTTACTTAGGTAATATTTACATTCCTAGGTTAATTATTGTCATGGGAAAAGGGCATACTTACACATTGTAGGCAGCTTAATATTTTGCCTTATTTGTATGATCTCATACCTAAACTAGCCATTTCAGAGGGAAAATTAGCATGGGATATCATTATAGATCACATTGTAGGACTTATATTGTCTAGTGTTGATCATGACACTATGTTGGCTATATCAGAAATTGATTGTCCTCACCCACTTTGGACACATCTTTGGGAGATCTATGGAGACCCTAATCTCTCTCCATTCCCAGAGGATCCTGCTTCAGATTGTCTCTTACTCATTGCTTGGAGAGTGAATACACCCTTTGATCATGATACTTTAGAGGCGCTTGAGTATTTAGACACCCTTACATGTTCTGATGGATCGGAAGCTTTTCTCACAGTTCCTACTATTTAGACTAAGACTTCATCAGCATCTCCTGTTGTTCCTAATTTAGTGTAGCAGAGCATCATACACCTTCCAAACATAGCTACTTTGGACTCTTATGTTGCAGACATATCTTTCTTGTTTGTGGAGTCCTATATTGCAGATTTGGAGGATTATTTTGAGGACATAAATCTCCTCTACCTTGACAGTCAGGTTATCACTGTATGCCCACCATTATCGGTGCATTAAGAGGTTGCATTTTAGGATTCTCCACATCAGTTTGGATTTGACATCATTTGTTTCAGTTCAAATAGAGAGTTTCTTCAGCATCTTATCATGACACACATCTTGAGATAGATTGGTTCATCACTCTTCACAGGGTTTCTTCGACATCGTCCTTTGGATCCGTTTCTTCCCAAGGGGAGGAATATCATTTTCCGCTTCAGGATCTCCTTTTGGATTCTACATCAGGCATCTACCATTGTGACAAGAGTTTCTTCATTGTGAGGGGCCTTTCTTCTCTCTTTCTATCTCTCCTATGGAGACCATTGTATATGTACTTATATGATAGAAGTTGTCTATGGGGGGTATCATGTAATCCACCTCCTATCCTTCTTTCATTAGTACATCATATTCCTTTCTTTGCATTCTATTTTGGGGAGGAGTTTTGTTCCCACTGGGTTTTCTCCTTTACCCTGTTTCATTTAGTTTGCATTGCTTTTGTAAATGGGTACCTGATCAGGCCTAATTGTCGGGACCCATGTTTCCTTTCATGCATTGTAGTTACCTTTTCTCTTTTTCACATGTTTGTAGCTGAACTCTTTCTCATCTTAAGGGGGGTTGTTAGAGTAAAGGTTTTAACTTAATTATGTTAATTAAGTTTCCTTTATTCCTCTCTTAAGATTTCACCTTTAGTTTGCATATTCTGACATTTAGTAATTATATTAATTATTAAATGTCTATCTATTAGGGTTTCTTTTAGGGATGCACAATCTCCTTTCATAAGGATTGATCATTGTATTTTATTTACACTCTCTGATTAATACAATTTCGAGCTTTCAGAGCACCCTTGATTTTTTGTCTCCATGTCTTCTTCTGTGACAGGTTATTTGCATGCAGGTGATCTTTGGGGTCTGTGAAGTTGGATTTCACAACTTCTACATATAGTTCTTTTCATAATGGTTGAAGAAGATATGCAAGAATTCAATATATGCTAGGGTTTTGTACTAAACAACATTCTCAACAACAAATCCACAACACTAACTCCACCAATCACCTTGCAATAAAATGTATTACTATCACCTATTAATCAAGACCCTTACACCTTGGAGATCAAGATAGCATTGGCATCAAACACCTTGTGCATTATCATGAATAAGAAAGAACCTTAACTATTATTGAAAGAACACACATCATAGCATCAAGGACCTCATCACAAACTCACAATCAAGGACCTTATCACAAACTCTTTGTGACTTCACAAACGCCTTTGCAATTTTTGACATCAATGACAAACATCGTACAAAATTCAAGATTCCCAAGACACAAAATTTCTTGTTGCTTTATGGGCCATAGAGAACCAAATTTTGTGTGTGAAAAAAATAGGTATTCTAATTTGAAACTATTTTTTGAATAGTGGAGTGGATAGACCTCTAGATGTAGGACTTGTGCTCCTAACTGTACTTCTTCTAATATGTGATAAAGAACAAGTAGTGTTTCTTCTCCTACGAGAAAAATATGGTAACCTAGAATATCAAAAATTACCTTTCGAGGATGCTTTGGTTTGGGTCCTAGGCATTAATTCCCCAGTTCAACCTGTAGGGTCGCTACTAATCTAATTTGAGTTCCCCTTCAAGGCTAAAATTATGCATTATAAAGTAGAAATTCAGGTGCCACTAGGTGTGCCAAAAAAAGAACGATTGATCATGATAGCCTACTCTTCTCCGAATAGCCTTATGGGAGACTCAATCGATGGGGGACATATTGCACTCCATTGAATAACCTCCAATATTTTAGAAGATGAATCTTTTTTCTTGGTTTGGGGAAAAGGGAAGAACGAATGCAAAAAATAAACTCTCTAAGGCGATATGCCAAAATCTTACAACATTTCAAATCTTCCTACTGGAGCATCAACTTTGAAATAATGAACACATAGTACTATACTCTTCATTGCTGAAAATAAAATGAAATACTAAGGCCTATATGGGAATGGAATAAACATTCAACTCTTCTCATTGGAAGCACCCACTAAGGTTGGAAAAATGATGATACACCTAAAGAAGAATAGTTACTAATGTTTCAAATCCTTTACAAAAATTGTTTTACTCATTAGCATAGTATGAAACTCAACAAAAAAAAAATTAGAAAATGAAAGAGTGTAAAACATGGTCCAATTGACTACAAGTTTATGTTAAATCTCACACAAGTTTAAAATTAAAAATGATCAATTACCAAGATTATGTCCAAACATAGATGAAATAGAGCATAGATTTAATAAAATAGAGAGTAAAACACACAATAAAGGCCAAAAAAGCACAAAATTATGCACTTTATCCTTCTATTACTTTTAATCCAAGAATAATACAAACTGCTAAGGTTGAGTGCTATGAACTAAACACTATCTCAAAATTAATCTCTAGATAATGTTTTACAAAAATACAACTCTATAATGGATTCTCCACCTACTACTTTTTTTTCTTTGGGAGAGGCTCAAAAATTTCCTATTATAGAACAAGGGAGGCCAACAAGCATAAATTTCTCTCCTAATGCTTAATCACAAAAATAAAAACCACAAATGGTGGCATTAAAACACCACCCTAAAAATCCCATTTGAAGATCATATTATGTTAGATGAGCCCATAACGTAATAAATTTTGAGTTGATAAGCACCGATTGAAATGAAACTCAAAAACCTCAATCTTGTTCCTTTCCCAAAAATCTATGCAAATCCTACTAAGCTGGACCCTACCTGCTAATAAAAATATCCCCTCATTTAGGAGTAGTGTGGTGCCATACCTAGTAAAGGAACCTCTCTCTGACATAAATCAATTTCTTGTAAATATTGGGTGGGTGATTTCCGATGATTTTTAATATCCTCTTGCTTAAAATTTTCTTCAAACTTCTAGCTCTAATGGTACATACTCTCCTTATTAGAAAAATGTTGTTCGGGATGTGGCACATGAGTGAGCATTTTTGAGGTCTCTTTGGTGTTGCTTGCAACAAAACCCTTAGTGTAGATACATGTCATTTTTTGCACTTAGGAAGAAAATGTTATAAAAGATCATGCAACCACTACATGGCACCATCATGTGTCTTTATATGGACAAAGGGTTGTGACCTGCTTGGAAGTGTTCCTGTGCAACACATGTTGTAGCCCAAAAGTTGAAAAAAGAAGAGGAGAAAGAAATAACAATTATAGATCCACAAACTCAATAAAAGAATAAAAATTGAAGAAAAAAAAGACACTCCCAACTACTTGTAGAGAAAAGGCTCCACAATGTCAAAAAGTTTTTTATTGTGTTTTCATTTAATGAAAGAGTTGAGTTCATTGCACAAGGTATCAAAGGACATTTTGAATACTAGGACCTATGAACTTATGGTGCAAATTTTATAAAGAAGAAAAAATTATGTTGTGCTTTGAATGCAAAAATGGGTGGATCAAATACTAGGAAAAATAAAGGAAATAAAAAGAAATCAAAGAAAGCTCAACCTAAAATTAAAATCTATAAAATTGTGACCTACAAATGAGAGGATTTTCTCTTTGATTTTGAAACTCTAGTTGACATTGTCAAGCATACTAAGTTAGACAGAGAGAATTGAACTAAATAGTCTCATTCTACTTTAATTAAACCTAGAAAATTATCAGTGATTCATAACATGCATTTTGGTTGTGGTGAGAATATGCCAATTTTATGTAAAGAGGTGATTGATGAGTACCTACATGTACATCCACCCTATAATTATATGTTTCTAGATTCTAAGGGAGAGGAGTAAATAGAAGAAATTCCTCTCTTATAATGATATATAACAATGAAAAAACCCTATTTTAAATAAGGATGTATAAATACAATAGTATGATTAAAAGTTTCCTTGTGTTTATCAAAAATACATAATTTTGGTATGAATCATGATTCCTTTTTCTAAAGAATTTTACCTTAAGTAAGTGTTTGAAAATTGAGTAAACTTGGAATCATTTTCATTTCCTTTCTATCTAAGAAATTAATTAAACATTGATGACATACTAGATATAATTAGGGTGCAAGAAAGATTAATTCTTAGTGGTAGTTAGCATGGTTTTAGTCAATCTTTCAAAAATCCTACAAATTTTTTTGATCAAATCCTAAAAATATTGAATGAATTTAAAAAGAGGCTAGGAGCCCTATAATAGGAATTAAAAGGGGTAGGTGATCAAGAAAATAAAGAAGAAAAAAATTCAAGAAAATAGTGAAAACAATGATCAAGAGAATAGTGTTCATGAAAGGAAAAGGGGAGTCAATAAAGACTAAGGAAGTCGAGGAGAGTTGAAAACTCACTTGACCGAAAAAATGGAACAAGATATGAAGAATATTAATCCACCA
The DNA here is from genome assembly GCA_007115665.2 of Sequoiadendron giganteum. Classification (NCBI taxonomy): domain Eukaryota; kingdom Viridiplantae; phylum Streptophyta; class Pinopsida; order Cupressales; family Cupressaceae; genus Sequoiadendron; species Sequoiadendron giganteum. The sequence goes on along the minus strand of CM021104.1, from coordinate 505,222,296 downwards.
AAGTTTGATGGAACAATGATAGGGGATAGAGCTACAACATGGCTCACTGAAATGGAAAATTAATTTGAAACAAGGACTTATTCAAAGATAACCGAGGTGATCTTGAGAGCCTATTAACTAGATGGAAAATAATCTACTTGGTAGATGAATAAGAAAACTAATTTGGGATTGAGATCCCTAATTCTAACTTGGGATCTATTTGTGGCCATTTTAAAACAAAGGTTGTTACCTCAATTAAGTTGTGATTAGAAATTGACTGATTTATAGAATTTGCATCAAGGGGACATGTCAATAATGGAGTATTGGGAGAAGACCAATAGATTAATAAAGTATGTACCTCAATATCAAAAAGATGAGATATTTCAAATAGTAAAATTCATTATGAGATTGAAGTCCCAAATTGGAGGTGAGGTACATGTTCATGGTCCAACTAGCATAGATCAAGTTTTGAGAAGGCAATACAACTAAAAAAAGTCAAATTTATCTCAACATATTGAGACATGACTAAGAATAAGTTTGGATGGACCAATTCATTGCCATATTTCAAGAAGAATAATTGGAATCAAGACTCCAAACCAAAAAAAATGGTAAATAATCCAAAAATAATAAAAAAAATTATCATAATGGAAAGAGAAATAATGATTTCAATAAAAGGAAGAATTTCAAGAATGGTCATTTTGTAGAGAAGAGAGGACATCTTAGTGGATGTTTCAACTATGGAGGTGATAATTATGTGAATCAATACTAGAATAAGAGCCAAAGGAATCAATTTCAAAGATACTTTATTCTATCTTAGTAGATAACATTTCATCAAAGGATTCAGGTGGTTCTAAATAATCATCAAGTTGGATATCTTCAATTGCACCAATTGAGACTAGGTACTTTATTTTGTATACCTATTTCAATTTTAATAATCAATATTGTAACTAATTTCTTTATAGATCCTATTTTATTAAGGAGAATCACCAAAAAATATTGTTATATGGAAAAACCATGGTTAGTTGAATATGCAAACCAATCAATAGCTTAGGTAGAAAAATGTCTATATGAGGCTAAATTAAATTTTCTAAATTTATCAATAGAAGTCAACCTATTTTTAGTTCCTTTAGGTTCCTAAAATATAATTCTAGGAATGAAATATTTGTGGTAAAATAGAGCCAAAGTAGATTATTCTAAATAAATAGTCAAGTGTTTGAATGATTTAGGGAATATGATTTGTTTCAAGGTATTCAACATAAGGTCAGTATCAAGAATATATTTTCTATACAATTGAAGAGAGCTAAGAGAAAAGTTTGTCAAATATTATAAAAATTGAAGAAACAAAAAATACTAATGAATTGGCCTTTTATAGATTACCTATACTTCTACTACTCCTATAAATTATATGAAGTTAGCAAACAATCATCAAGAAAAACCAAGAATCCATCTATTCAAGATTATCCATTCCTTTATGATTTTCAAGATCTTTTTCCTGAAGAGTTACATAGGTTACCTCCCAAAAGAGCCTTTTATTTTTCAATAAAAATAATACCTATCTTAGAACTTGTGTTAAAGTAAAACTACCATATGACTACAATAAAATTGGAGTTAAAAGTGCAATTGCAAGAGCTATTATCCAAAATATTGATTAGACCTAGTGCATCACCTTGGGGAGTACCCATAATTTATATCAAGAAGAAGGATGTGACACTATGCTTATCTATATATTTTTTTATTCTTAACAAATAATTAATGAAGAATAAATAATCCTTACCTTACATTGATGATAGTTTTGACCAAATGCATGGCATTGTTATTTTTCCCAAGATTGATTTAAGATTAGGGTGCCACCAGTTAGGGATAAATGATAAAGAAATCCATCAAATATATTTTAGGATAAGTTATGGGAATTAAAAATTCATAGTTCTACCCTTTGCAATAAATTTAATGTCATGAAAAAATTCATGAATTTGATGAATAATGTCATCAAAGATTGTCTCTACAAGTTTATTCTAGTGTTTTTGGATGATATTTTGATATATTCCAAAAACGAAGAAGAGAATAGAAAATATTAATGAATTTTCATGCAATGGTTAATGGAATATAAGATGTATGAAAATTTATTGAATTATACCTTCTTTCAAAAAGAGGTGCAATATTAAGGTCATATTTTCCCTATAAAAGGAATTGTGTTGGATCCTTTGAAGATTAAGGTTATCTTAGAATGTATTGCACCTAAGAAAATGCATGAATTGTCTATTTATATGGGTTTTCCTAGATACTTTAGGAAGTTCATATTGAAATTTTTGAATATTACCAACCCCATCAATTCTCTCCAAATTAAAGGGAAATGATTTTAATGCTTGGAGAAATATGAAGAGGCCTTCCATATCCTCAAGGAGAAGAAAACTACTACACTCATACTTAGAGTTTTGATCCCAAAAGGTCAATTTGTGGTCATCTTAGATACATCATGATAGTGTTTACATTATGTACTTATGTAGGATGAAATTAGTGGCCTATGAGTCTAGAAGTTATAACCTTATAAGTAGAACTATTCTTCACATGACTTAGAGTTACCAAAATTTTTGCATGCTCTTCAAATATATAGACACTATTTATTAGGAAGACATTTTGAGTAAAGATTTGAGAATTAAGGTCTTAAATATATTTTCACCTAATAAAATATCAATTATCATCTAATCGATTGTTAGAGCTATTATCTAATTATCAATTTGAGATAAATTACATTAAAGGAAAATAAAATTAATAGGAGGCACATTGTAGCAATATTTTTGATTCACTTAGATTTTTTAGAGGACGTTTAATGGAATTTTTCTAGAGATACAAATTAAAGAAGCACTATTAGAAAATCTCCAAGGCATCAAATATGAGGGTTATCATTTTGAGTCTAATGTATTTTTAAGATTTAATTGTAGAATGTATGTTCTAAACTAGAACAATCTAAGAAATCTTGTGTTAAGAGAAGCCAAAATTTTGTGTTCCATTTTTCAATCAACCATAAGTGACAAAAATTTTAGAGGATGTGAAACCACCTAATTTTTGGAAAGGAATGAAACAAGAAACATCAATATTTTTGGTGATATGTTTGGAATTTTAGTTAGTTAAGGATGAACATCACCATCCAACAAGATTTAAATGTATCCCCCATGAAATCACTGAGTGGAAATGGAAAATGATTAACATGAATTTTCTACAAGGCTTACTTGTGTCAAGGAAAACTTACTAAGGTGGATCACTTTATACTAGGTAATCTTACAGATGAAGCACTTTCCCTAGCAATAAAAATTGTGTAGGGAGTCTTTAAATTGCACAAATTCCCTGAGAATATAATCTGTGAATATCGATGCACAAATGATGTCAAGATTTTGGAAAAACTTACTTTTTATGCTAGGAACTTAGCTAAACATAAGGTAATATTATCATCCCAAGGAAGAAGGTTAGATAGAAAGATTAAGTAAATTTTTAGAGGATTTTTTGATGATTTACTACATGGAACAACAATATAAGTGGGATGAGTACCTATTACTAGTTTCAAGTTTTCTTATGATAAATCATATCAATTTGAAATTATAATTTCTCCATTCAAAGCATTGTATGAGGCTATGACTAGAAATTGTTTCATAGTTATTTTATAACTTGGAATGAATTAATTGGTTCATAATCTAAAGAAAAATGTTTTCTCTTCTTTAACATCTTAGATATGGATTTTGTTTCTTTGCAAATTTTGGAAAAACTCTTCCAATAAAGGTTATATGCCCCAAAAAGGATTGAATGCCATTGGCTATCTCGGTTCATAGAATCATACCAATGGTGATAACTCATGCAAGTTCAATATTGATACCCTCCATTGATAATATGTGTCCTAAAATTGCTTCCTTGTAGTAGGTAACCTCAAAAATATATTTTTAAGGATTCAAGGCTATGAAATATTATAAACATATATGGAAGATAATTCATAAATAACCACAATGTTCTTACTCCTTTGAGAAATTAGTTAGGTCCTCTTGATATAGAATCATGATAATATAAATTAGGTTAGATAAAGCTACTTTCATGGTCCTCTAGAAAGAGGCTTTCCAAATTTATGAGATGAGATGGGATGTGCACATAAGCATAGATGCCCCATGGTGTTGTGAAGGTATTCAAGTGTATTATTTTCATTCCTTGACATTAACCTATTTTTAGCCAAAAAAAACAATCCATCATGGATAATATTTTACAACCAATCATCTCTTGTAGTAAAACTTAAATGTTAGGAAAAACATAATTATATTTGAGAGGACATATTAAAAATCTTGAATTCTACACATAATCTAATATATCAATTCCCTTTTCCAATATGAACTAGATTGAACATCCATGTGGAATATCTAATTGGCTTAATGATTATATGTAGGAGCTCAAAATTAGCTCTATCCTAGTACCACCTAAAAGACAATTAAAACCTTCCACAAGAGAGCACACAATAAATTAGATTACTTTATATTAAGATCTATCAAATATGATGATGAGGTATACTAAAAAGTGTACAATGACCTTAATATATAGACAAGGTGTGATGAAGTATAAAAATTAAATTAATGTGTCATAACTAAATGAAATGATCCAACATTAAATGACCTAAGAATCTAATATTTAATAAAAACTAAAAAAGATAAAATCTTATCTAAAAAACTTAAATATGCTTGGGACCTAAGTGGACTTAACATATAAATAGGACCCCACTAAGTAACTAGATAGGAAAAGTGCATATTTGCACAAACACCCCCTTAAGTGAAACTTATGGAGAAGCAATACAATGCAAATGGCATGATGATGCAATGACGGGTCCCAAAAACTAGGCCATTTTAGGTACCCATGTATAAATGAAAATGCATTCTCTCACAAATAAAGGAAAGGAGAAAAAACACATGGTAAAAATCCCCTCTCCAAAAGAGATAAAAGATGCAATCAAGTGATGAAAGATTGAGAACTACATGATACCCCCAATTACAACATCCATCACATATATACATTAAAAATTACCCCCCATAAGAGGGAAAGAAAGAGACATCATAGCCACCCATAATGAATTAGCTCCACAACTACTAAAGAAATCCTAAAGACCAAAGAGAATTAAATACCAAAAAACATGTTTCCCCATGGGAAGAAAGAAATCCAATGGTTGATGTTGAAGAAACTTCATCTCGATAATGAAGAAAGAGGGAAGAATCCTCGTGAATGTTTTATTTGAAGATGTATCAAGTGTCTCCAAAAATGTTTCAACAAAATCAGGTGTTACCCAAATCAAGGAAGACAACAAAGGATATAGAAACTCAAGAGTAGTATCTAAAGAATATGTATGAAAAATTAGGAGAGTGGCCTATCAAACATGTCCTCCAAATATGTAAAAGAGGAATTACAAAACAAATCTGATATACCTATCATGAAACCATCCTGCAAATGAAAATATGGAAAATAAAACATATGTTGTTCATGTAAATTCTTGGAAACCAAGTCAAGAATCAAATCTGAAGAAGTAGGAGATGGTATAACCTCATCAAATGGTTGATGAACAATGAGGTTCAAAAAACCACCAAAACCACCATATGCAAAACTAAAACACACTTGATCTAGGAGAGTGCTCCTTTGAACATTCACCAACAAGAATAAAATGAGAAAAGGTGTAGATATTTGGATTATGGTTAGCCCTACCCATTGCAAAAAGTGGTCTAGTATGCAAATCATGAATGAAATTGAATTTGGAGGGAGCTCAATCGATTTACCAGTACGTTCTATTTGATATATATAAATAAGATTATGATTAACATCAAGAATGAAAAGAACATCATGAAAACAACCATTAGGCATATCAACAACTCCTCTACCAAATACATCCAAATAAAGACCATTATCCATCAAGATCTTCATGACTGAAGTATGCTTCAAGGATGAAAACCTATCAAGTTGTCTAGATATATGAGATGAGGCTCTATAATCAAGAAATAAATATTTAGACTATTCAACATGTGTTACAAAAAGAGCCTTACTCTTCATCTTGTTTTCTTTACCCTTATCACTCCCATTAGAAATTATTGTGATACCTCTATGTGTATAAGATGAAGTTTGTGAAGAAGAATAATGAACTTATATATTTAGAAGGAAAATAAATGTTATTTTCCTTTAGAAGTTTCCTCATTTCATCTAACTCTTTCTTATAGAATTTTTTTTCACTATTCCTAGCTCTTTTATAATAACCACACTTGGGTTTTTCCTTCTTAGTTTTATCCTCTCTAGGAGAGGTGGGTGTATCACAAGATTTTATCTTAGGTTTTGACTTCTTTCCTTTACCTTTAGGTGATGATGAAATCAAAGCATGATTCTTAGAATGTGTATCATGTTGATTAAGTTTAGCTTGTTCCCTATTCAACCTATACAAAAATATCTCAAAATAAGGCATGACAAATGAATCACCTAATCCATCCATTTTAGAATAAAAGGAAGTAGAGAAGTATGCAAATAATCCTTTAAAATTAAAAAAATCAAGAATATACAATCTTTATCAATTTTATCTTTACCACATCCATTCAATTGAGACCCTAATGATTTAAATTTTACAAAATAGTCTTGAATGGTAGGAAAATAATCTATAGAAATTGATGCTAATTTTGCCTCTAATTTCCTAGATCAAACCTCACTAACCAAACCAAACAAGTCCTTGTACTTATCCCATACCTACCTATGAGTAGTACCATCCTCAATATGGAAGAACAAACTGTCAAAAACACACATAGAAATCAAACCCATGGCTTCAACACATTTGTTCCTTTGAGAAAATATTTCATGTTCCTTGGTAAAATCAAGTTGATGCTCACCTAAGGTAGACCACAAAACCTAAGACCAAAGTAATATTTTCATCCTCGCCTTCCTTGCTTGATAATTATGAGGAGTTAGAACCTCAAACCTTGATTCAACCATTAGCACAACAGGTTTCAAGAGAGAAAAATAGATAAATATCTAAATCAAACTAATGTGATACCTCTAAAATCTAAAATACAATAGAAAATGAATGACCCCAACAAACAAAAGTTCTCCAAAAGATATGTACAAGTAATCAATGAATATGCCAAATATGTAAATATTAAATAAATTATACATGGGCCTAAATCTTGAAATACTGCATGAACCAAATCATAAAGCTCTTGAATAGCTTTGAATCATTGTTGGAATGACAAAAACAAAATAAACTAGTAAAACGTTATGTTCTGAGAGGTCCAAAAGGGAAAAGGTACTTAAGTTCACAATAAAATGTACCTATAGAAAAATCTTCCAAAATGACCTACACCAATGTGAATTACAAAGAACCAAATCCATTGATGGGTAAGTGCACCAATATGTGACAATTTTGGCTCTTAAGATGCCACTTTTTTTCTAAAATCAGGAAAATCTGATTTGCACGAGAAAATGAAGATAGTTACGCTCAAAATTTCAAGATGCAGCAAGAAAAAAATTTGAAGTGCTCGGAGTCTAGTTTCTAAGCTACTATTAATTTTTTGAAATTAATGAAGATTAAGGGTCTCAAAAAGGGGGGGGTGCAAAACAGGGCCTGTTTTTATCAAAAAAAATAGCATAGCACCTGAGGGCTCCCCCCTTTTTGGTTAATTTTTTTTTCAAATTTCAAAAATCCCAATGGTGAGAAATTATCTAACACCATGTAGTTTATCCTCCTTTTTTCAGATAATTTTTTAAATGAATATATAATATTTTATGAATTTTCAAAGTGGACACATCCTAAAAAGCTGAAATTTGAGCGTGCTCCCCCCCAAATATTTTGCAAACTAGTTGAAAATTGATTTTTTTTTTTATCATGTGTAGAATGGAGTCTAGTTTAAAAAAAAAATAATTTGTTTCACGTTCCGATGAACGTGTAAAAATCTATCCTAAACCTAGCACATGTTGGTTTTTGACCAAAAATGAAGGCATTTACAATAGAAGCCATGGATCAAAACCTTAACTAAATCAAAATGATTTTTTATATATATATTTAGATAGCTGAGACAGAGGTTAATGCTATCACATTTTTTTTATAAACTTGTATTGAAAGACGTGCAAATGATATGGGGAGCACGGTTGAAAATATGAGAAAATTTAGCAAATCCTGTTAATTAACACGTCCAAAGCAGGCCTTTTGGCGAGCACCAAATTTGGCGCTCACCAAATGACTCATCACATTTGGCATGTGCTACATATGGACATTTACTTTCTTATACTTTAAGTTATACTTCATGTATATATAGGAAGGATGTTTGAGAGTGGTTTTAGATCTCTAAGAGTTATAATGCAAATTCTAGTTTTTGGAAGATCTTAAAAATTTCAAACTTAGTAAAATTTCAATAATTAGCATGTCAAATTTCAGTAATCAGGAGGTCAAATTTTAGTACTCAGGAGGTCAAATTTCATCTTTCTCTCTCTATCTCACTCATTTTCATCTCTTATTCTCTAGACCTCTCTCTCTCTCTCACTATCTCCATCCCTTTATCTAACAATATCTTCCTTGAGCTCAAGAACTATGTCTCTACATGTCCATCTCTCACTCCTTCCCTCTCCAATATCTATCTCCCTCCCTCCTTCCGTCTCTACATTTTTCTCTCTCATCCCTCTCCTTTAATCTCTATATATCTCTATTTACTCTCTATACCTACATATCCCTCCCTCCCTCTGCTCTCTTTCTCTCTCTCTTTGCTTCCCTCGCTCTCTCCTCCCCTCTCTACTCTCTATCTTATCATTCTCTTTCTCCTTCCCTCTCTAGTTCTCTCTATCTCACTTCTCTCTCCTTCCCTCCCTCCCTCTCTAATTTTCTCTATCTCCCTCTCTCTCTCCTTCCCTTTCTACTTCTCTTTATCTCACCTCTCTTTCTCCCCCTCTCTCTCCCTCTCTCTTCCTTTCACCCACCTTTGCTCTCTACTTCTCTCTATCTAACCTATCCCTCTATACATCTCTCTCTCCCCCCTCCTTCCATCTCAATCTCTCCACCTTCCTCCTTATCTCTCTAATTTTAAGCTCCATCACACATCTCTATCACCTATCTCACTTCTCTCTTTCCCCTTCCCTCTCTTCTCTCTTTCTCTCTATCTCACCCCTCTCTCCCTACCTATTCATCCCTCATCTCTCTTATCTCTCTCACCTCTCTCTCTCCATCCCTACCTCTTCCTCCCTCTCTCCTTCCCTCTATTTTTCTCTTTATCTCCTCCTCCCTCTATCTACCTAGACCTCTCTCTATTTTGTCTCACCTCTCTCTCCATCCCTACCTCTCCCTATATCTCTCCTTTCATATCTACTTCTCTCTACCTAGTTGTCCCTCTATACCTATTTCTCTCTCCCTCCTTGCCTCCTCTCTCTCAATATCTCCACCTTCTTTCCCTCTCTAATTCTCTCTCTATCACCTCTCTCTATCTCTCTCCTCCCTCTCTACTCTCTCTATCTCTCCCTCCCTCCCCCTCTTTCTATCTCTCCTCTCTCCCTCCCCCTCTTTCTATATCTCTTTGCCCTCTCTCTACCTATATCTCTCTCCTTCTATCTATCTCAACTATCCATCTTTACCTATCCCTCCCTCCTCTCTCTCTTCCACCAAAATTCACTCTACATCTCTCTGTCTAGCCTACCCCTATATACCTCATTTTCTCTCCCTCTCTCTTTCCCTCTCTCAATCTATCTACCTTTCTCATTACGCCTCTACTTCTCTCTATCACCTCTCTCTCCCCCTTCCCTCTTTACTTTCTTTCTCTCTATCTCACCCCTCTCTCCTTAAATATCCCTCCCTCCCTCCTCTCTCTCTATCTCACCTATCTCTCCCTCCCTACCTCTTCTTCCCTCTCTCCTCCATTCTCTACTTCCCTTTATCTCCCCTCCCTCTCCTTACCTACCTCTCTCTCTCTCTATTTCACTCTCTCACCTCTCTCTAAATCCTTATCTCTCCCTTGATCCCTACCTCTCCATCTGTCTCTCCTTCCCTCTCCACTTCTCTATATCTCCCTTTACTCTCTTTACCTACCTCTCTCTCTTCATCCCTACCTCTCCCTCCAACTCTCCTTACCTCTCTACTTATCTCTACCTACCTATCCCTCTATACCTCATTCTCTCTCTCTCTCTCCCTCTCTCCATCCTTCCCTCTCTCAATCTATCCACCTTCTTCTCTCTCTAACTTCTCCATCCCTTCCCCTCTCTCCTTACCTCTCTACTCTATCTCTATCTCAGCTCTCTCTGCCGACATATATATCATTCCCTCATCTCTCTCTCTCTCTCTCTCCCCTACCCTCTCTCCCTCTCTCAAGTCTCTTTATCTCTCTCCCCTCTACCCTTAACCCTTAAAACCCTCTACCCTCTATCTCTCTCCCACTCCCTCTATCGCTTTCTCTCTCTCTATCTCATGTATCTCCCTCCTACCCACTCTCCCTATCTCAAGTCTCTCTTTCTCACTCACTCACTCCTATATCTCTCTGCTCTACCCTCTATCTCTCTCTTGCTCGCTCCCTCTCTCTCTTTCTCTCTCTCTATCTCATGTATCTCCCTCCTACTTGCTCTCCCTATCTCAAGTCTCTCTTTCTCACTCACTCACTCCTATATCTCTCTGCTCTACCCTCTATCTCTCTCTTGCTCGCTCCCTCTCTCTCAAGAATCTCCCTCCTATCCCCTCTCCCTCTCTCAGCTCTCTCTCTCTCTCTCTCACTCTCTCCATCTATCTCTCTCCCCTCTACCCTTAACCCTAAAACCTTAAACCCTCTACTCTTTATCTCTCTCTCACTCCCTCCCTCCCTCCCTCCCTATCTCTCTCTCAATTATCTCCCTCCTACCCCCTCTCCCTCTCTCAGGTCTCTCAATCACTCACTCACTCATTCCTATCTCTCTCCCCTCTCCCCTCTACCCTTAACCCTATACCCTATATCTCTCTCTAACTCCCTCCCTCTCTCTCTCACTAAATCCATTTATCTCTCCCTCGTATACCCTTAACCCTAAACCCTAAACCCTTAACTGTTAAACCCTAAACCCTTAAACCCTCTACCTTCTCTCTCTCAATTCTTTCCCTCCTACCCCATCTCCCTCTCTCAAGTTTCTCTTTCTCTTTCTTAGTCACTCCCTCTATCTCTCCCCCCTCTACCCTTAACCCTAAACCATAAACCCTTAACCCTTAAACCCTCTACCCTCTCTCTCTCTCAACCATATCCCTCCTACACCCTGTCCCTCTCTCAAGTCTCTCTCTCACTCACTCACTCACTCACTCACTCACTCACTCACTCCTATGTCTCTTCCATCTACCCTTAGCCCTATACCCTTAAAAAATCTATGCTCTATCGTCTATCTCTCTCCCACTCCCTCCCTCCCTCTCTCTCAAGACTCTCCCTCCTACCCCCTCTCCCTCTCTCAAGTCTCTCTCTCACTCACTCCATCTCTCTCTCCCCTCTACCCTTAACCCTAAACCCTAAACCCTAAACCCTTAAACCTTCTACCCTCCCTCCCTCTATCTCTCTCCCACTCCCTCCATCTCTCTCTCTCTCTCTCAACCCTCTCCCTCTCTCAAGTATCTCTCTCTTAGTCACTTCCTTTGTATCTCCCCTCTACCCTCTACCTTAAAGAGGGAGAGGGGTTAGCAGGGAGATACTTGAGAGAGAGAGGGAGGGAGTGGGAGAGAGATAGAGGGAGGCATGGTTAAGGGTAGAGGGTAGAGGGTAGAAGGGTTTAAGGTTTAAGGGTTTAGGGTTTAGGCTTAAGGGTAGAGGAGAGAGAGATAGAGGGAGTAACTGAGAAAGAGACCTAAGAGAGGGATAGGGGAGAGGGGGTAGGAGGGAGAGGGTTGAGAGAGAAAGAGACATGAATGGAGGGTGTTGGAGAGAGATAGAGGGAGGGTTAAGGGTATAGGGTAGAGGGTAGAGGGTTTAGGGTTTAAGGGTTAAGGGTTTAGGGTTTATGGTTAAGGGTAGAGGGTAAAAGGTTTTAAGGGTTAAGGATAAAGGATTAAGGGTTAAGGGTAGAGGGGAGAAAGATAGAGGGAGTGAGTGAGTGAGAGAGACCTAAGAGAGGGAGAGGTGGTAGAAGAGAGAGACTTGGGAGAAATAAAGAGGGTGGGATGGTTAAGGGTAGAGGGTAGAGGGTTCAATGTTTAAGGGTTAAGGGTTTAGGGTTAAGGGTAGAGGGGATAGAGATAGAGGGAGTGACTGAGAGAGAAAGAGAATTGAGAGAGGGAGAGGGGGTAGGAGGGAGACACTTGAGAGAGAGAGGGAGGGGAGATATATAGACTCTCCCTTATCCCCCGCTCTCTTTCAAGACTCTCCCTCCTACACCCTCTCTCTCTCTTAGGTATCTCACTCACTCACTAACTCCCTCTATCTCTCTCCCCTCTACCCTTAACCCTAAACCCTAAACCCTAAAACCTTATCCCTTAAACCTAAAACCCTAAAAACCTCTATAATATACCCTTAACCCTCTACCCTCTATCTGTCTCCCACTCCCTCCCTCCCTCTCTCTCTATATCAATTCTCTCCCTCCTACCCCCTCTCCCTCTGCTAGGTCTCTCTCTCTCACTCACTCCTTTTATCTCTCTCCCTTCTACCCTTAACCCTCTACCCCTCCATCTCTCTCCCACTCCCTCTCTCTCTCTCTCTCCCTCTATCTCTCTCCACTATACCCTTAACCCTAAACCCTTAACCCTTAACCCTTAAACCCTAAACCCTTAAAAACTCTACCCTCTACCCTCTACCCTCTACCCTCTACCCTCTATCTCTCTCCAACTCCCTTCCCCTCTCTCTCTCTCAAGTCTCTCCCTCCTACCCCCTATCCCTCTCTCAAGTCTCTCGCTCTCACTCACTCTCTCTATATATCTCCCCTCCATCCTTAACCCTTAACCATTAAACCCTCTACCCTTTACCCTCTATCTATCTCCAATTCCCTCCCTCCCTCTCTCTCTCTCAAGTCTCTCCCTCCTACTTCCTCTCCCTCTTTTAGGTCACTCTCTCACTCATTCACTCCTTCTATCTCTCTCCCATCTACCCTTAACCCTGTACCCTGTACCCTCTACCCTCTACCAAAACTCTTAACCCTCTACCCTCTATCACTTTTCCACTCCCTCCCTCTCTCTCTCTCTCACTAACTCCATATATCTCTCTCTCCTTTACCCTTAACTCTAAACCCTCTACCCTCTCTCTCTCAAGTCTCTCCCTCCTACCCCATCTCCCTCTCCCAAGTCACTCCCTCTATCTCTCCCCCCTCTACCATAAACCCTAAACCCTAAAAACTTAACCCTTAAACCCTCTACCCTCTCTCTCTCTCAACCATCTCCCTCCTACACCCTCTTGCTCTCTCAAGTCTCTCTCTCTCACTCACTCACTCCTATGTCTCTTCCATCTACCCTTAGCCCTATACCCTTAAAAAATCTACGCTCTACCCTCTATCTCTCTCCCACTCCCTCCCTCCCTCTCTCTCTCAAGACTCTCCTTCCTACCCCCTTTCCCTCTATCAGGTCTCTCTCTCACTCACTCCATCTCTCTCTCCCCTCTACCCTTAACCCTAAACGCAAAACCCTTAAACCTTCTACCCTCCCTCCCTCTATCTCTCTCTCTCTCAACCCTCTCCTTCTCTCAAGTATCTCTCTCTTAGTCACTTCCTTTGTCTCTCCCCTCTACCCTCTACCTGAAAGAGGGAGAGGGGTTAGGAGGGAGATACACTAAGAGAGAGAGGGAGGTAGTGGGAGAGAGATAGATGGAGGAATGGTTAAGGGTGGAGGGTAGAGGGTAAAAGGGTTTAAGGTTTAAGGGTTTAGGGTTTAGGCTTAAGGGTAGAGGAGAGAGAGATAGAGGGAGTGATTGAGAAAGAGACCTAAGAGAGGGATAGGGGAGATGGGGTAGGAGGGAGAGGGTTGAGATAGAGGGAAGGAGGGTTAAGGGTATAGGGTAGAGGGTTTAGGGTTTAAGGGTTAAGGGTTTAGGGTTGAGGGTTAAGGGTAGAGGGTAAAAGGGTTTAATGGTTTAGGTTTTAAGGGTTAAAGATAAAGGATTAAGGGTTAAGGTTAGAGGGGAGAAAGATAGAGGGAGGGAGTGAGTGAATGAGTGAGAGAGACCTAAGAGAGGGAGAGGCGGTAGGAGAGAGACTTGGGAGAAAGAAAGAGGGTGGGATGGTTAAGGGTAGAGGGTAGAGGGTAGAGGGTAGAGGGTAGAGGGTTCAATGTTTAAGGGTTAAGGGTTTAGGGTTAAGGATAGAGGGGATAGAGATAGAGGGAGTGACTGAGAGAGAGAGAGAGAGAGAATTGAGAGAGGGAGAGGGGGTAGGAGGGAGAGACTTGAGAGAGAGAGGGAGGGGAGATATATAGACTCTCCCTTATCCCCTTCTCTCTCTAAAGACTCTCCCTGGACTACCCCCTCTCTCTCTCTTAGGTCTCTCACTCACTCACTCCCTCAATCTCTCTCCCCTCTACCCTTAACCCTAAACCCTAAAAACTTATCCCTTGTTTGGTAAAATGGAGTCAAATGAAAGCCTTTAATGAATGGTTTCTATCTAGCAAGTTCTCTAATTGTTTGACATATAATTATGTGTTTACAATTGGTATAAACATGCAAGAATGTACTTGATAAACCCTATTTGAGGAAGAATACCAAATCTAACTATCTGATTCTTCTTACTGATCCAAATGACATTCCTAGATTACTGTAATTGATTGAAGGGAATGATGAAGGGAGAGGTAGGTAAAAAAAGGGATAGGGGAGATAAATATAGGTAGAGAGGGTAGGATATGTAGAGAGAGGAGAGATAGAGATAATTAGAGAGGGGAGGGAGGGACAATTAGGGAGGATATAGAGGTGTGCATGTGTGTGTGTGTGTGTGTGTGTGTGTGTGAGAGAGAGAGAGAGAGAGAGAGAGAGAGAGAGAGAGAGAGAGAGAGAGAGAGAGAGAGAGAGAGAGAGAGAGAGAGAGAGAGAGAGAGAGAGAGGAGACACGGTTGAGATATAGAGTGATGGAGGGAGAAGTGGGTAAAGAGAGGGAGAGGGGAGATAAAGATAAATATAGAGGGAAGGAGATGTAGAGAGAGATGATAGATAGAGAGAAGTGGAGAGTGGAGGGATGGTGGGAGAGGAAAGGAGGAGATTGAGGTGAGTGTGTGTGAGAGGGAGAGAGAGTGAGAGGAGAGAAAATGAGTGGAAAGAGGAAGGGGGAGAGAGAGAAATATATTAGATAGGGAAGGGGGGAGAGATATAGAGTAGAGAGGGAAGGAGAGAGTAAGAGAGAAAGATGGGTGAGGGAGAGAGTGGTAGGTAGTGGAGTGAGAGGTAGGTAGAGAGGGAAGGAGAGAGGGATGGATAGGAGGGAGAGAGGGAAGGAGGGAGAGTGAGATGGAGAGAGTGGTGAGATAGAGAGTAGAGAGGTAAGGAGAGAGAAATAGGTATAGAGGGACAACTAGGTAGAGAGAACTAGAGAGGGAATCTTAGGTCTCTCACTCACTCACTCACTCCCTCTCTCTATATTAGGTCTCTCTTTCTAACACACTCAGTCACTCCGTCTATCTCTCTCCCCTCTACCCTTAGCCCTATACCCTTAACACATCTATGCTCTACCCTCTATCTTTATCCCACTCTCTCCCTCCCTCTCTCTCAAGACTCTCCCTCCTACCCCCTCTCCCTCTCTCAGGTCTCTCTCACTCACTCCATCTCTCTCTCCCCTCTACCCTTAACCCAAAACCCTAAACCCTTAATCCTTCTACCCTCCCTCCCTCTATCTCTCTCCCACTCCCTCCATCTCTCTCTCTCTAAACCCTCTCCCTCTCTCAAGTATCTCTCTCTTAGTCACTTCCTTTGTCTCTCCCCTCTACCCTCTACCTGAAAGAGGGAGAGGGGTTAGGAGGGAGATAGTTGAGAGAGGGAGGGAGGTAGTGGGAGAGAGATAGAGGGAGGCATGGTTAAGGGTAGAGGGTAGAGGGTAAATGGGTTTAAGGTTTAAGGGTTTAGGGTTTAGGGATTACGCTTAAGGGTAGAGGAGAGAGAGATAGAGGGAGTGACTAAGAAAGAGACCTAAGAGAGGGATAGGGGGAGAGGGGGTAGGAGGGAGAGGGTTGAGAGAGAGAGGGAGGGAGGGAGTGGGAGAGAGATAGAGGGTAGAGTGTAAATGTTTTAAGGGTATAGGGCTAAGGGTAGAGGGGAGAGAGATAGAGGGAGTGAGTGAGTGTGTGATAAAGAGAGACCTAAGATAGAGAGAGGGAGTGAGTGAGTGAGTGAGAGACCTAAGATTCCCTCTCTAGTTCTCTCTACCTAGTTTTCCCTATATACCTATTTCTCTCTCCTTGCCTCTCTACTCTCTATCTCACCACTCTCTCCATCTCACTCTCCCTCCTTCCCTCTCTCACTCCACTACCTACCACTCTCTCTCTCACCCATATTTCTCTCTTACTCTCTCCTTCCCTCTCTAATGTATATCTCTCCCCTCTTCCCTATATAATATATTTCTCTCTCTCCCCCTTCCTCTATCCCCTCATTTTCTCTTCTCTCACTCTCTCTCCCTCTCACACACACTCACCTGAATCTCCTCCTTTCCTCTCCCACCATCCCTCCACTCTCCACTTCTCTCTATCTATCATCTCTCTCTACATCTCCTTCCCTCTATATTTATCTTTATCTCCCCTCCCCCTCTCTTTACCAACTTCTCCCTCCATCACTATATCTCAACCGTGTCTTCTCTCTCTCTCTCTCTCTCTCTCTCTCTCTCTCTCTCTCACACACACACACACACACACACACACACACACACACACCTCTATCTCCTCCCTACTTTTCCCTCCCTCCCCTCTCTAATTATCTCTATCTCTCCTCTCTCTACACCTCCTACCCTCTCTATATGGGGTTGACATGGTATAGGGGTTGAGGGATTAGGGTTTAAGGTTTGAGGGCTAAGGGTTAAGGGTTGATGGATTAATATTATAGAGGGGTTGACTGATTAGGGTTTAAGGGTTGAGGGTTGAGGGTTGAGGGTTGAGGGTGCACCTATGTGTATGTCATTATTTTTAGCTTAATTTCTTAAAAAAAGGTAAAATAATAGTTCAGTTTTCTAAAAAATAGGCAAAATAATAGTTAATTTCCACTTTTCCTAAAAATTCGTCAATAGTATTTATAATATAATAATAATATAATATAATATAATATAATATAATAATAATATAATAATAATATAATATACATAATATAATAATAATAAATACATAATAAAATTAATATAATATAACATAATAACATTAGTATAATAATAAAACAATAATTTAATAATTTAATACTACAATTAATCATATTTTATTAATAATATAATATTAAGGATAAATATAATTTACTAAGTATAATATTTCAAAAATCATATAATAAGAATAATATAATAGTAATATCAAAGTAATAATACAATATTATGGTTTATTTTAATCCCTGTCCATTTCATTATTCACTTTATACCATTGCCGCTCCTTCTAAAATATAAAAAATATCATCATTTTAACCCTTACCGCTATACCGCGGGGAGACATTGTACTGTCTGCAATAGCACGGTGGTCAGGTAGCGGTCAATAGAGCCAACATGAAGTGTTTACTACACTATCACACGCGGTCAATTCATTGACCACGGTAGCATGGTAAACCGTTAGTCATTGGTAAAGCGGCTAAGGAGTTGGCGGATAATGTTCACTGCAGTATCGCGGACGGTCAATCCACAGACCACGGTGGCCGCAGTAAATAGGTAGCGGTTAGTTGATGGTTAAGGCACGACTGAGGAAGTGTAAAAGAAATTCACTGTGATACTGTGGGGGGCTCCAAAGAGGACCGCGGTAACACGGTAAGTAGTTAACGGAGACATCGAAATGGATACCACAATACTGCTGGCCATTGTCAAGGTGCCTGCGGTAATGCGGTAGATGGGAGTGAATACAGTCAAATTCAATGACCATGATACCATGGGAAGTGGAAATAAAGTCGCAGTAGTGCAGTAAGGAGTGAAGATTGAGTGAGAAAAGTACTTAAAGCAAAATCAAAGGCAACTATAGTTAAAATATTTAATTTGCCGATAAGGCAGTGCAATTAAATATTTTAATTTCTGCTAAAGAATACAAATGGCCATAAGCATGAAATTGTAAATGGATGTAACTATAATATGAAGGGTCATGACCCTTGGCATATATTGTATAAATAATTTTAAAATCAGTTGAAGCAGGGGGTTCAGAGGTTAGAGTAGAAGAGAAATTTTCTGGGAAAAAATGTAAAATGGACAAGGCCTTTCCTAAAATAATGCAATAGAGAAGATGTTTTAAATTGGTGAAACTCTTTCAAGTCTCTCCATCCTACCCCCTCTCCCTCTCTCAGGTATCTCTCTCACTCACTCAATCCATCTATCTCTCTCCCATATCCCTTAAACCCTATACCCTCAACCCAATACCCTAAACCATCAACCCTATAGGTCCTCAACCCTATACCTTCAATTCTCAACCATCTAACCAATACATTGGATCCTCAACCATAATCTATCTTTGTCCCTCCATCCTCTTCTTTCCTTATCTCTATCTCACTTCTCCCTCCATCTCTCCCTCCATAAATCCCAACTTCTCTTCCCTAATCCCTCAACCCTTAAAACCTTAAAGACTCAACCCTATACCCTAAACCCTCAACCCTCAACCCTTAAATCCTAAACCCTTCCACTCCCTCCCTATCACACTCCCTCTATCTTTCTTTGTCTACCTCTCCATCTATCTCAAGTATCTCCCTCCCACCAGCTCTCCCTCACTCTCTCAAGTCCCTCTCTCTCTCATGCCCTCTATCTCTCTCCCAATCTCTCTCCCTCCCACCCCCTCTCCCTCCCTCTTTGTATCTCAAGTCTCTCCCTTCTATCCCCTCTCCCTCTTTCAAGCCTCTCTTTGTCTCTCTCACTCACTCCATCTATCTCTCTCCCACATCCTCTCTCTCACTCACTCACTCTATCTTTCTCCCTCTATCTCTCCCTCTCTCAGATATCTCCCTCCCACTCTCTCTCTCCCTCTATCTCATGTATCTCCCCCCCACCCCCTCCATCTCTCTCGAATCCCTTTATCTTGAGTACTCCCTCTCCCCCGAGTACTCCCTCTCCCTCCCACCCCCTCTCTATCTCTCAAGTCTCTCTCTCTCTCACTCCTTGTATCTCTCCCATCCCTCTATCTCTCAGTCCCGCTCTCTCCTACTCTCTTAGGTATCTCCTTCCCACCCCCTCTCTCCCAATTTGTCTCCCTCTCCTTCTCTCTCGGGTGTCTCCCTCCCACCCCCTCTCCCTTCATCTCTCTCACTCTCTCTCTCTATCTCTATGGATTAGTGTTTAAGGGTTAAGGGTTGAGGTTTGAGGGATTAAGAGGGTATAGGGGTCGATGGATTAGGGTTGAAGGGTTGAGGGTTGAGGGATTAGGATTGAAGGGTTGAGGGTTGAGGGATTAAGAGGGTATGGGGGTTGAGGGATTAGGGTTTAAGGGTTGAGGGATTAAGAGGGTATGGGGGTTCAAGGATTAGGGTTTAAGGGTTGAGGGTTGAGGGATTAAGAGGATTTTGGGGTTGAGGGATTATGGTATAAGGGTTAAGGGTTGAAGGTTGAGGGTTGAGGGATTAAGAGGGTATGGGGGTTGATGGATTAGGGTTGAGGGTTGAGGGTTGAGGGATTACGAGGGTATAGGGGTTGAGGGATTAGGCCTCACTTATCTCACAATTCGTCTTTGTCAGGCCTCACTTACCTCCCACCCTACTTTATTAGGTATCTCCTTCCCACCCCCTCTCACTCACTCCCTCTCTCTCTCTTAGGTCTCTCTTTCTCACACAATCACTCACTCCCTCTATCTCTCTCCCCTCTAACCTAAACCCTAAAACCTTAACCCTTAAACCCTAAACCATTAAACCCTCTACCCTCTATCCTTAACCCTCCCTCCCTCTATCTCTCTCCCACTCCCTCCCTCTCTCTCTCTTTCAAGTCTCTCCATCCTATCCCCTCTCCCTCTCTCAGGTCTCTCTCTCACTCACTCAATCCATCTATCTCTCTCCCATCTCCCTTGAACCCTATACCCTCAAACCAATACCCTAAACCATCAACCCTATACCTTCAAATCTCAACCATCTACTCTATACATTGGATCCTCAACCCTCATCAATATTTTTCCCTCCCTCCTCTTCTCTCCTTATCTCTATCACACTTCTCCCTCCATCTCTCCTTCCATACATCCCACCTTATCTTCCCTAATACCTCAACCCTATACCCTCAACCCTTAAAACCTTAAACACTCAACCCTATACCCTCAACCCTCAACCCTCAACCCTCAACCCTCAACCCTTAAATCCTAAACCCTTAAACCCTCTACCCTCTACCCTCTACCCTCTACCCTCAACCCAATAACCTCAACCCTAATCCCTCAACACTTAAACCCTTAAACCCAATTAAACTCTTTACCCTAATCCCTCTATTAGGTATGTCACTCACTCACTCCCTCTATCTCTGTCCCATTCCCTCTCCCACTCCCTCTCTCCCACTCTCTTCCACTCTGTCTTTCTCCATCTCTCTCTCTCCCTCTCTCAGATATCTCCCTCCCACTCTCTCTCTCTCTCCCTCTATCTCATGTATCTCCCCCCACCCCCTCCATCTCTCTTGAATCCCTCTATCCCACCCTTAATCCTTAAACCCTTAAACCCTCTACCCTCAACCCTTAACCATCTACCCTTAACCCTCTATCCTCTATCTCTCTCCCACTCCCTCCCTCACTCTCTCTCTCAAGACTCTCCCTCCTAACCCCTCTTCCTCTCTCAGGTCTCTCTCTCTCACTCACTCCCTCTCTCTCTCCCCTCTCCCCTAAACCCTAAAACCTTAACCCTTAAACCCTAAACCCTTAAACCCTCTACCCTCTACCCTTAACTATCTAACCTCTATCTCTCTCCTACTTAATCCTTCTCTCTCTAAAGACTCTCCCTCCATCTCTCCCTCCCTCCATCCCACATTCTCTTCCCTAATCCCTCAACCCTCAAAACCTTGAACACTCAACCCTATACCCTAAACCTTCAACCCTCAACCCTTAAATCCTAAACCTCTAAACCCTCTACCCTCTACCCTCAACCCTTAAACCCTTAAACCCAATTAAACTCTCTACCCTAATCCCTAAACCCTTAACCCTTCAACCCTCATCCCTCAATCCTCTACCTTCAATCCTAAACCCTTAACCCTAAAACCTCAACCCCTATACCTTGTACCCTATATGTTAGACCTTGAACCCTAATCCATAAACCCTATACCCTCAACCATCTACCCTCATCCTTAAATTATTGACCCTCAACCCTTAAACCCTAAACCATTAAACCCTTAACCCTCAATCCTCAACCCTTAACCCTTAATCCCTTAATCCTCAACCCTTAAACCCTAAACCCTGAACCCTTATACCCTCTACCTTATACATTAGACCCTCAATGCTAATCCTTCAACCATATACCCTTAAACGTATACCCTGAACCCTCTACTCTCAACCCTAAACCCTTAAACCTTCTACCCTCTACCCTCTACCCTCTACCCTCTACCCTCTACCCTATACCCTCAATCCAATACCCTAAACCATCAATCCTATACCATAAATCCTCAACCCCCTATCCTATACATTAGATCCTCAACCCTCATATATCTCTATCCCTTTCTCCTATTCTCTCCTCTCTATCTCACTTCTCCCTCCATCTCTCCCTCCATCTCTCCCTCCATCCTTCCCTCACTCTCTACCCTAATCCCTCAACCCTATACCCTCAACCCTTAAACCCTTAAACACTCAACCCTCACCCCAATACCCTCTACCCTAAACCCAATACCCTCTTCCATCTACCCTTAGCCCTCAACCCTTAAACCCTCTCTCACTCTCTCCCACTCTATCTTTCTCCCTCTCTCTCCCTCTCTCAGATATCTCCCTCCCACTCTCTCTCTCCCTCTATCTCATGTATCTCCCCCCACCCCCTCCATCTCTCTTGAATCCCTCTCTCAGATATCTCCCTCCCACTCTCTCTCTCCCTCTATCTCATGTATCTCCCCCCGCCCCCTCCATCTCTCTTGAATCCCTCTATCTTGAGTACTCCCTCTCCCCCGAGTACTCCCCCTCCCTCCCACCCCCTCTCTATCTCTCAAGTCTTTCTCTCTCTCACACTCCTTGTATCTCTCCCATCCCTCTATCTCTCACTCCCTCTCTCTCCTACTCTCTTAGGTATCTCTTTCCCACCCCCTCTCTCCCACTTTGTCTCCCTCTCCTTCTCTCTCGAGTGTCTTGCTCCCACTCCTTCTCCCTTAACCCTCTCTCTCACTCTCTCTAGATCTATCTCTATGGATTAGGGTTTAAGGGTTGAGGGATTAAGCCTTACTTATGTCATAATCCCTCTTTGTCAAGCCTCACTTACCTCCCACCCTAATTTTTTAGGTCTCTCCTTCCCACCCCTCTCTCCCACTTTGACTCCCTCTCTTTGAAGTCTCTCCTTTTCAGAGGAACATATTTGGTGCTTGCCAAATTTGGCGCTCTCCAAATTTGGGGAATGCCAAATGGGTTTTACCTTGAAACGGTAAAAATAAGGGTTGACCCCATGATTCAGGCCCACATTCTCCTATGTTTGTCTAGTTTAGTGCTTTATCCGAGTCAGAAACACCTTTTTCTTCTGCAGTTGACTTCATATTGTACCAATCTATGCTTGATCCATCACCTTTTTACCACCAATCTGCATGGTAGACAATGAAGAAGATATTTTGAAGTTTCTACATCATTTTACATCATTTTACATTATCTGAGGTAATATATTCATTTTGGTAAATTGAAATGTTTGTCTTTAGTATATTTGTTTATTTTTGACAATATAAACTAAATTTCCTTAATGATTTTATTAATCATAACAATTGGACTTAGAATTCAACATTGAATTAGATGGGATTTGCATAAAAAAGTTCAATTTTTATGAGTTTGAAGAACAAAAATAATTAAAAACATGACATTCACTTAACATAAATTTACTTATGAATTCTATTTGCATTGCTTATAGTAGTCCATTTCCAGCATGGCTAGTGGAATTCACTGTATTTCATTATTTTTCTAACTAATTTGGAAAACTTTTATTTTCATCTAATTTGGAAAACCTCATTGCCAAAAAAATAGTGAATAATGATAAGATATAGCATCACATACCCTTCTTTGAATCCATATTCTTCATGACTTTGTTGACAATCAAAAATTTGGTTTTGAGAAAAATAAACACAAGAGTCTCTAGTTTTCATTTAGGTGGTAGCAATTTATACCCTAGGTTTGTGATTCTCATTGACTTGTTGTATTGAATGGTTTCCACCCCTCTCTTCATCATTTTTTTTGTAAAATGCATTACTTAATTTTGTTCTATGTGTGTTTGTGGACATGTAGCATTCAAGGTCATGCTGAGGAAATGACCAAAGCCTCTAACACCAGAAGAGTGTGCAGTTAAAAATGCAAGGAGAAGAGAATCAAAAAATGTAGCTTGTGAAGCAAAGGAATTGCAGCCCATAGAACCACAAACTTATGTGCAATCTAAGAGATATGTCAAATTGGCAAAACAAAGGGCACGAATGAGGAAAGTTCGTGGAAGAAAAGGAATGAATACACAAGTTGGGGGCACATCATCAACCATAGGTGAAGCTCAATGCACATCTCCAGTTGAAGACACATTGACAACAACATGTGGTTTTCCATGTACATCAGAAATCACATCTCCAATTGAAGACACACCATCAAAAACATTGCATTTTGAAAGTACATCAGCAAACACATCTCTATTTGAAGGAACTCCACAAACGACATCTCAAGTTGGAGGTACAACATCGTTTACATGTCAATCTCAAGGTATGTCATCAATTGCACCTCCAATTGAAGGTACATGATCTATCCCCGATGTTGTTGACCTTCCCAATATTGACACAAATTTACATATGAGAACTCCTCCTAGAGTTTTGCATAGAAAACCTACATTTTTGATTGATATTGATTCCAATGTTTTGAAATGGATGCCTAATAAGTTTCCAAAACGTACATGTCAAAGATATGCAGAAAGGATATGGAGTTTGTTTTTTGCGAAGCTAAGTGAGGGTGGAAGATGCCAACTATTTGTTGAAATGATGAGGAAACTCAAATTTAGGCCCACCATGAAGGCTCTTGGGCTAAGAGTTTTGAATGACTCAAGTGAAAATTCCATTGTAAGGAACTTGATGAGTGCATATGAGAGTGTGGGTTCCACCTCACGCACAAAGGATAGTTGTGCCACATGATGTGTGATGACAACAACACTATTAAGCAGTCAAACAAGGAACAACGTAAACCTCACAAAGGAAAGTAAGTCTTTGAAAATAAGTAGATCATCTCTAATGAGAGCCAAAGGAAGGCGTGAAAGAGTGGAGGATCCAAATAGCAATGAGTTATGGGCATTTTCGGGTAGAGTGCCACGGAAAGACACAAGAATTGCTCAAGGCTTGAGATCTTTAATTGTGAATTATTGGAAGGATAAAAAAAGGACCTCTCCTAATCAAAGAGATGTTGTAAGAAGGATAATTGGTAGTATAAACCATGAGCCACATCCAATGCATTATTTGGATACCACTCAAACCCAATTTTTTGCTGATTCTGTAAAAAAGTTTCCTGAAATTAAAATACGTCAAAGGTATTTTGAAATGCTAAAGCCTTTTTATGTCAAAATAAATCACACACGCACTACTTGTTGTTGTAGGGTTCATATTGATTTTTCTAACCATTATGATGTTTATCGACTTATATGTGTAGATATGCATACTAACAATGTTTTGCAAGAATGTAACATAATGCCTCCACCTAAATCGTCAAGGAAAATTTTGTCTTCCATTTTATGTGAAAGAGAGGATGGTCAATTTTTTTTACAAAAAATCATGTTTGGATGGCACATGTGATCATTGTGGTGGCATGCAACATTTTCCAATTTTCCAACACATGGCTAGTACACACACAATTGGAGACAAAATTGTGGAATTTGGAAAATATACGATAGTGGCATACAGTCTAAAAGATGGGAAAGAAGCAAAGAAGTGTGAATTGGTTAGTGATAAGATTCCAATGTATCATTTTATGGGTATTTTTTGTAATCGAGTGGTTTATGATTATGCAATGCATACACATAGAGCACAATGGTTGGACTCATAGTTCAAGTTATGCAAGGACACATTTCCACTTCGTCATATCGTTTTAGTTGTCGACTTTGCTGAGAACTACACACTACAACCATAGAACAAGGTGCAATCACAGTACTACAACTCTGTGTAGGTTTCCATATTTGTACATATAGCATTCATTCATGCAAATAATAGTACAGAGGAAAATAGGAAATTATTGAGGGAGTATCACTTTTACATCAGTGATGATCGCACACATTCTGCAGAGTTTGTTCAAGGTTGCTTTCATATGTTCTATGCCGATCTGGCTAGTAGGGGCATACCATTTAGTCAACATATCATATGGTCAGATAATTGTACATCATAATTCAAGAACGCTATAATGTTTTACTGGTTGAGCAGGATGCATAGGATTAGTGGTGTTCAACATAGGTGGAACTTCTCAGAGGCCCGACATGGAAAGGGGGAGCATGTATCAAAAGAGCCCTAGCATGAGAAGAGTTAAAGTACACAAATAGTGTAAAGTTGACAGATGCAAGATCAATTGTCCAATGGTGCAATGGTTCAATGGGTCTAGGTAGTGAAGGAAATTCTTTAGCTCATAGTATTTTTCATTTAGTAGATGATACTAACATTACAAAATATGAGGATTGTTGTACACTAATAGGATCGAGCAAGCTACACTCTTTTAGAAGCTCCAATGTAGGTACATGGACTATCCATACAAGGAAGATGGTATGCTTTTGTTATGCATGTACACTTCAATCATGGAATGATTGCGAGTCAATAGAGTGGGTTAATGAATGGTCTGTAAGAATTCTAACCCCACTTGACACTTATCAGCTCCCGACGGCTCTACAAATCATGGAGATGCAATCATTCATTGACTTTGATCATGTATCGGACCTACTAGAACTAGGTAATATATCTTACTTACAAGTTTTATTATGTTTCTCAGTAAATAAATCTAACAAGATGAACATATCAATGTAGGGCATGTTTATGTGGTAATTGCAGATGAAGACAATGAAGAGGGTACAAATTATTACCTGTGCCATTGTATCGAGGCCAAAAAGAAATTGGAGTCCCTAGTTATAGATGGAGAAAACAAAGAATATCCTACAGGTTTGGTGGTGGTTACTGGAAAATGGCTTCGAAGGTATCTAGTTAAGAATGTTGTAGTTTGGTTGTTTGAGGACTTCGACATGCATCAGAAAATTCTTCAGTATTCGAACCTTGTCGTCGCCACCAACGTTCATTTGATCAAATATTAGGGTAAACCTGCAAACAAGAACTTGTGGAAAGTGTGTGAGTCTGACCACGAGGCAATACTTGACACAATAAAGACTAGAGAAGCCCCATATGGTTCCCTGGATTGATTTGTAAGTATGCACATTGAATTTGTAAAGCCATGTTATTGATCACTCTTTTGGACCAACACCTTGCAATAAGGATTTTTCATGATTACTATTTGATGTCATATGCATTTACGACTGTCATTGATCCTTTTTTGATTGTGACTGTAGGTAGTACTGAAGTTTGTCAAAGTATATGAGAAAAGAACAACATCGATTGTTGGTGCAAGTGTTCAGTGGTATGAGAAACATCGGTTGCTAGTGCATTTTCTGGTTGTCAATCTTCTCTTTCTTTTCCATCTCCTAGATTTATCAGATTGTTATATGCTACATGTTTTATGTTAAGCCTCTCAGTGATATATTTGAAATTTATACTTAGGGTCATCAAGAGATGATAAAGTAGCGAAGGGGAACATCACCATTGTAGGACCTTCAATCGACCTCCTTATCTAGCATGCATCAAGGTGATAGTAGGTCTTTTTAGTTGTATGACAGACATGATTTAGTTATTGCTCTTTTAATGATTTTTATGTGAGTCTATGTCTAAGATTAAGAGGCTTTTGCAGGTTTTTTGTGGACCAAATTCATATGATACTACACAACCATAGAGAGGCTACTACCCATGTGTTTCATAGGGAGTAGGTGATTTACATGTTTTGAACCATTTTTGAATGCAAATAGTTGGGCCAGCTGAGGTGGAATGGAAAAAAGAAACTGGGCAACAACTCCTTTTGTCCTTTTCTCAAGTAAAATATATTTCATGATTTGTGTTGGAAATGGGAGAATTATTTCCTTGCATGTATTGCTACAAGTATTGAAAAATGGGAGGATTTTCAAGATGTTCTTCCATCACTATTGTAATATTTGTCATTGACTTACTGTATTTTTTTAAGACTCCACATTCATAAGGACCTATTCCTGCATACACAACCATAGCTCTTGGAGTCTTTAGACACTGATTGACATTGACTGTGGTGAGTGAATTTGATTGTCAAGCACTTTATAATCATACACTCATTGTACTTAACAACTGATCATTACTCATTTCTAATCTATCCTTTTCATTTTCACATTGCCATGTACAGTGACCCTTCACAGTTCCCTTGTGTTCATACATTCATGATGCTTGTCTTAATGAATAACCTTCCTTTAAATCTATTGTCCTTTGATGAAGTGACAAGGTAGGGGTAACATATGCCTCAGAGAAATTGATGCAACCTAGGTCATCTCTAACATACCTTAGGGTATGACATTCAACAAAACAACTACTATGGTTCAACCGACTTGATCCCTTAAGGGTGCAAAGTGAAAAAGGGAAACAATATTTGACAGGGTATTACTCGTAAATCATGGTGATTACAAAATATTTGTCTAAACCTACGAGTTCACGTTGGGCCCCTCTACAATAAAATTTCTCGGTTTTCGCTATCTCGGAGGCTTTTTCCTATGGTGGCGAATTTTCACTCGAGGAAAAAGTTGTCAAATGCAAGTAGTTGAAAGTTGCAAAGTGGTGCAAATTTCATTCTGCAGCTTGTGTGACCAAACAAACTATTCCAACGCATCCGGGTAGGTACGTTTATGCTAGGAATGGTTCGCTTTCACACCTAAACATGTGGAATCACTCTGAGCTACGTTCACCCGGATCGATCCCTTAAGGGGCCAAAGTGCAAAATGGCTGAAAAATTCAGCATGCTATTACTCGGACACTATGACACTTACAAACTTCTCGTCTAAAGCTATGAGTTTATGTTGGGCCCCTCTACAATAACCTTTCTCAATTTTCACTATCTTAGAGGCTTTTTCCTATGGTGGCAAATTTTCACTCGAGGAAAAAGTTGTCAAATGCAAGTAGTTGAAAGTTGCAAAGTGGTGCAACTTTCGTTCTGCAGTTCATGTGACCAAACAAACTATTCCTATGCATCTGGGTGGGTACGTTTACACTAGGAATGGTCCTCTTTCACACCTAAACATGCAGAATCACTTTGAGCTACGTTCAACCAAATCGATCCCTTAAGGGGCCAAAGTGCAAAATGGCTGCAAAATTCAGTGTGCTATTACTCGGACACCATGATGCTTAGAAAATTATTGTCTAAACCTATGAGTTCATGTTGGGCCCCTCTACAATAACCTTTCTTGGTTTTTGCTATCTTGGAGGATTTTTCCTATGGTGGCGAATTTTCACTCGAGGAAAAAGTTGTCAAATGCAAGTAGTTGAAAGTTCCAAAGTGGTGCAACTTTCGTTCTGCAGCTCGTGTGACCAAAAAAACTGTTCCAACATGTCTGAGTGGGTACGTTTACCCTAGGAATGGTCCTCTTTCACACCTAAACATGCAGAATCACTCTGAGCTACGTTCAACCGGATCGATCCCTTAAGGGGCCAAAGTGCAAAATAGCTGCAAAATTCAGCATGCTATTACTCAGACACCGTGATGCTTAGAAACTTCTTGTCTAAACCTACAAGTTCACGTTGGGCCAACCTTTCTCATTTTTTGCGATCTCAGAGGCTTTTTCCTATGGTGGCGAATTTTCACTCGAGCAAAAAGTTGTCAAATGCAAGTAGTTGAAAGTTGCAAAGTGGTGCAACTTTCATTCTGTAGCTCATGTGACCAAGAAAACTATTCCAATGTGTTTGGGTGGGTACATTTACGCTAGGAATGGTCCTCTTTCACACCTTAACATGCAGAATCACACCGAGCTATGTTCAACCGGATCGATCCCTTAAGGGTCCAAAGCGCAAAATGGCTGCGAAATTCAGCATGCTATTACTCGGACACCGTGATTCTTAGAAACTTCTTGTCTAATCCTACAGGATCATGTTGGGCCCATCTACAATAACCTCTCTCAGTTTTTGCTATCTTGTAGGCATTTTCCTGTGCTGGCGAATTTTCACTCGGGGATAAAGTTGTCAAATGCAAGTAGTTGAAAGTTGCAAAGTGGTGCAACTTTCGTTCTGCAGCTGATGTGACCAAATGGATTGTTCCAATGCATCCGGGTGGGTATTTTTATGCTAGGAATGGTCCTCTTTTGCACCTAAGCACATGGAATCGCTTTGAGCTACGTTCAATCGGATCGATCCCTTAAGGGTCCAAAGTGCAAAATGGCTCTGAACTTCAACATGCTATTACTCGGACATCGTGATGCTTATAAACTTCGCATTTGATCCTATGGGATCACGTTGAGCCCCTCTACAATAACCTTGCTTGGTTTTCGCTATCTCAGAGTCTTGTTCCTATGGTGGCGAATTTTCACTCGAGGAAAAAGTTGTCAAATGCAAGTAGTTGAGGCATATTATCAAACAATTCACTGCCTTGTCTATGGCTTGTCATGGCATTCCATCACCATGAGACCACTTTTCTTTGAGGCATTTTTTGAAAAATTTCAATGGCTTGTCTATGCTATTGCTTACTATTATGCTTTCCTATATTTTTTCCAAGCATCCATAGCTTGTTCGGAAGCATCTATTTTAGGCTTTTAGCCATAGCAAGAAGGCAATGAACTATTTGATAAAATTCTTTGGTAGACATATATGAAAAATGTCATAGCATAGACAAGGGAATGAACTATTTGAAAAAATGCCTCAAAGAAATGTGGTCTCATGGAATTCCATGACAAGCTAAACCAATTGGCAGGTGCTCCTATTTATTATTTATTTAATGTAAAGTAATTGCATAATTGCTTAGGTTGACTTTGTCAAAAGCTATATTGTAATTGAAATTTTGTCATCTATCAGCATCTAGTTATTCGTTATGCAATGTGAAGTGATGCTTTGAGTTTGAAAGATGTGCAATGCATGAATAAAAACTACAAAAATCTATTTTCTACATTTCATTAGGTAAACTCTTTATTTTATTTTCTCTCTATATCTCTATGCTATGGAAATGCCTTTCGATTTCAAAGAAGATAGTTTTTATCTCTTGTTATAAATTTTTTTATGTTTTTTTATCTCTTGTTAACAAAAGGAGTAGATATACAATGTTAAAGAAGAGTGAAAGCACAACTAGATTTATCATTTCAAAGCAATTTTTTTGATGCATTTTTTCAAATAGTTCACTGCCTTCTCTATGCTATTGCTTACTATTATGCTTTTGGTATATTTTTCGAAGCATCCATAGCTTGTTCAAAATCACTTGTTTTAGGCTTTTGGCCATAGCAACAAGGCAGTGAACTATTTGAGAAGATTCTTTGGTAGACATGTATGAAAAATGTGGTAACATAGACAAGGCAGGGAACTATTTGAAAAAATATCTCAAAGAAATTTAGTCTCATAGAATGCATGATAAGAAAATGCAATTGGCAGCTGCTCCTAGTTATTAGTTATCCAATGTGAAGAAATTGCATAACTACTTAGGTTGACTTTGTTCAAACCATATTGTAATTAAATTTTCGGCATCTATCAGCATCTACTTATTACTTATGCAAAGTGAAGTAATGCTTTGACTTTGAAAGATGTGCAATGCAATGTAATCAATGACATGAATATAAACTACAAAAGTCCATTTTTTATAATTCATTAGTTAAAATATTTATTGTATTTGCTCTCTATATTTCTATATGCTATGTAAATACCTTGCAATTGTATTTAAAAGGCTTAATAGGTCAGTTAGGTGGTATTTGCAAAATCAAGTTGTGAATGAATGGTAATTAAGAGAAAAATTGGCAAATTGCCATCTTAGAAGTCTAACAAAGGGTGGTTATGGTGGTTGATCAGCTCAAGGGGTAGTTGGAAGGTGGTATCAAGATATATTGCTGTAATACCCCGAGTTGAGGGTTGATTTTGTTCAGTTTCTAATAACAAAATATACTTGAAAACGCTGATCACTAGTTTTCTTTGTTTTCCTGAATTTTCTTTGCCTTGCACAGGCCCATACAAGTCTATCATGACTTGAGGCTTTGGATACTTCATTGCATATGTTTTTACTCTCTTTTCATTTGTTCTGAAGGTTTAAATCCACCGTTGGTGTGTGTGGGATCAGCAAACTTGGTTACTGCTCTATTTTCTGTGTTAGGGGTTTTGAGGGAAACACCATGACACATTAGCCAATCCACTTACTGTTCTGACCCTGTTGCTTAGTGGATTGGCCTATACCATGATTATTTTGGTGTATGAATACTTTGGAGGCCAAAAGAATGAATAAAATCAGTGGGGCGTGAAGTTCTAATGCTATTCAGGGGTGTTTCCACCATGAAAGTAAGGAACTCAAGTACTGAATCTGAGAAATACTAAAAGGAATGGGATTTTGAGTGTCCTGTAAGTTAGGGAGGTATTGTGGGGTGTTTGCACCTTTGGAAGGATTGGGGGAGGTTTGGAGTTATGCGTTTCTTTAAAACCCTTGTTTTTGTGAAGGTTTAGGATGGTTTGTGAGTAGACGAATAGAAAAAGTTCTTGGGGCTCTTAAAATGGGAGAATCCTAAGTTTGGTGAGCATCCCTAAGATTATTTCAAGTTTCCTTGGTTTGGAGGTGAGTTTGTGAGGCGGTTCCTTTGGAAATTTGGCCTAATAGTGAAGCCTAGAGTGAGGGAGGTGTATTGAAAGTTCATGTTGGTCCAAAAGAGTTACTATTGATTTTGGCATATGTTGTGTAACCTTGAAAAGGGTATCTTAATCCACCTTTAAATGGTCAAGTGTTTTGGAAAGGTTGGGAAAATTAGGATTGGACTAGGTTTTGAGTTTGGTGTAGGAGCACCTACACCACATCATCAATTGTTTTTTATTTGAATACATCAATAGGGAGATTTTAGTGTCTTTAGGTTTATTTTTTCTAATAATCTTTAAGAGATCAAACATAATGCAAATAAAGGGTGTTTTGTGTCTTAGAAGTCAATTAGAAATCATATAAGTTGTAAAATGCTGACAAAGCAACTTTAACACAAACAAATGTAATTAAGGGACCAACTAATCCCAAGGTTTTTTATGGGCATTGGGGAGAATATGGTTGTTGTAAAATTATTTAAAAATCCTTACCAAGGCTCGAATGAGAGAGTGGAAGAAGTTTTGTAATAATTTTACACAATAAACACCACAGTTTTGAGCAATTTTCTAGAAAAATACTATTTTCTTGATCTTTTTGAGTGTTGTACGGTCACATATAGGTTCTTCATGGTCTAATAATTTTAGAGGATGTGTCTATATGTTTTCTAATTTATTTATTTTTTATTTGGTGTCTTAACTCTTTGTTTGTAGAGAGAACCAACACAAACAGTGACTGTCCCAGTGTCGCTGAATCAAGGGTTTGAGGGGAAATTTGTGATGTAACAATCAATCCACCTATTGTTTGCTAATGTATCTTGGTTTATTGATTGAAAACATGTTATAATAAGTGTTTCAACTCATTTTGGAATAAGGAGTCATAATTATGTGGTGTTTTTGTGACTATTCTAAGACTGAACAAGGGTTTTCCAACATGGAAGTGAGGAACCAAAGAGAGGTTTTTGAGAATTAATGCTTGTAAGGGTTATGTGAGGATTTTAAAAGTCCATGCAGAATTATTTTGAGGTGTTTGGGGATTTGGAAGTGTTGAGAGAGGTCTGGAGTTGTATGTTTCTTTAAAACACTTGATTTTGTGAAGGTTTAGGAGGGTTTCTTGGGATAGTGAATTAGAGTCTTTGTAGACACAAACTAATGACAAAATTTGAGGTTTGGCACAAAGACCTAAGACTATCCAAGGAATTTGGGTACATACCTAAAGTTGGAAGGGTGGTCCCTTTGGAAAAAAGGGCTAATTGTGAAGCCAAAATTGAAGTAGGTGTGTTGAAAGTCTATGTCGGTCCAAAAGAGTGACCACTGATTCTTTGGTATGTTGTGTAGCCCTGAAAATGGTATCTCAATCCATCTTGTAATTGTCTAGTGCTTTGGAAAGGTTGGCAGAAATCTAGCTAAAACTGAGTTTTGAGTACTACAAGAATAACCAGTCACAAATGTGAGTTTTGGAAACCTTGATGAATCTGACTTAGGGATTGTTGTCAATTGATTCAATTTTCATTGTATCAATGTTGATGGTCTTTTAAGGGCCTTGGTGGATTCTTTTTGTTCATTTGCAAGGTTGAGGAGTTGAGACCCTTAAGGGTGGGTTGATGCCTATTAGGCTGAATCATTATGAAGAAGAGTTCTTGGTTGATGCCATTGTTGTGAGTCTTCTCCACCTTGGCTCTGCATTAGAGTGCTACAAGGGTGGATTGTTGGGTAAGTTGTTGAATGTAGAGTTTGGTTTGATGGGGCTTTGAGGTTGTGTAGATTGCTCAAAATAGGTTGTATTAATCTTGTTACGAGCCCCTTGAAGGAAGGTTGTTAGATTGATTGGGTTTGAGCCTCCTTGCCTCTGCATCAGTGAGGCACAAGTAATTGAAGCATTCCAAAGGATACAAACCACCACGAATGGAGCTTACTTATACAATACACTTTAGATGGGGCTTATTGAGCATTCCACGGTAATTAATTAAGCATTAGATGTAAACAAAATCCATGCCTACAACATTCAAGAATACATCTTACATGATACACATGATAACATCATTCAAGAATGGCAATAGCAAAATAAGAGTTTCTTTAATCAAAAATCCGAAAGGCTATACAATGATATATATTGATAAAAGTATATAAATATATCCAAAAAAACCATATGGGCTTAGTACAAAGGAGCCATTTTGACAAAATATCACTTATATATATCAATAGTACAAAACATATGTTCCAAAATGCCACATAGGCATACAACAAACAACACTAATACATAGTCATTTCCCTCTAGGGGAAGGAAATAGATCTCATGCTGCCTTCAAAATTCGGCTGGATGGAGTGACTATTGCTTG
Source organism: Sequoiadendron giganteum (assembly GCA_007115665.2). NCBI lineage: Eukaryota > Viridiplantae > Streptophyta > Pinopsida > Cupressales > Cupressaceae > Sequoiadendron > Sequoiadendron giganteum. Next base: position 505,187,974 of record CM021104.1, on the reverse strand, counting down.
TCTTGTCTTTCAAACACGCCCGCTACTCCTCCTCTCTTCACTCTGGACCTTCAATTGATATGATTAAAAGTAAAGATGTTAAAACATAGAAATTGAATTATGGAATGGCATATAACAAAATACAATCACTTACCGCATACATATAGTCATCATGCACATTTAAAGCATCACCATGTCCAGGATCTGTAGTGACAACCACCTGTAGCAACCATGAAGATAGAAATTAAACTACATAAAATTATCATGAAAATTTTCTATAATAGACCATAAAAGATAAAATATAATGTTAAATCGACTAATCTATTCCATACCTCTCTCAATGGATCGGAACTGGCTATTGCTATAGCAACTCCATGGTCCATCATGCCACCAACATCACTAGGGCTATCTCTTGTCAATAGTTGCAAATGAAACAATATCTTAGGTATCATGTTGATATAGGAGAACATAATGTGACACGATCAAGGAATATTTGAATGCAATGTTTGTGTTTCTCATCAATTTTTAGATTTTTATATATGCAAAATTATGAAAACTAGCTAACATAGATTTACAACCCTATTAATGAATAAAGGCTACCTGAGTGTATGTTGTTTGAGGATATGAATCACGAGGTGTGGAGGAAGAAGGTGCACAAGGAAACTGTTTGAAATCCGAAGCATGTTATGAGACAAACATTCAAATATAACATTCAACTATTCAAATGCAATAATAATATCTTTAATACTAGTTGCATACCTATGGACTCATCGTCGAGAATGTATAAGGGTCTGTAGAAATAGAGCATCCCTCATGAACAATGCAACCCTGAAATTTCATCATATCAAAATTCTACTAATTTAGTTATTCTTAAATTTCAAAATATATTTTAATAAACAACATTAAAATAACTTGTTAAATTTTACCTGAGTGTCAATGCTGAATGTATCATTCAGAATATCATTTGTGAAAGCCATCGCCTCTACAAATGACGTAGGCTGTATAGCTACATCACGAGCACCCTGATAATCGTATATGCAAACAACACCACAAGTGCCACAATGGTGGGGTGGAGCTCAGGGCCTACACGTCTCCTCCACACCAGGCTCTACTAGAGGACTCACACACTATAAAATGGTTTGGGTGAGTGAGCCAATTGACTTCATCGTGTCCACCTCTACACTGTCCTTAACAATGGAAGGAACAACAACATGCTCCACCATGGGTCTGCCCAAGGCTCTCGGTGCCAACTATGGATTACGTCTTGCAACAGGTCTATCATGTGTGGAGCCCCCACCTCTACCCTGAAAGTCTAAGATGTCAAAATAGTTTGGCATTTTATTGAGGACAAAATCGCAATAGATTTTCCTCAAAAATTATTGTGGCACCTCATGTTTATTGCATGGAGGTTGGTCAAATACCATCCACCACCGCTCCCAAAATTTTTTTCTAATGAAATCATGGTGGCACCAATGGATGGGGAACCTCCTGCATGCATGGGACAAAGGTCCATTGGCTTTTGGGTCTTTAAATAGGGCACACAACTCGACTTTGCTAATTTTTAGTTTTTTGACATCTGCATATGACAAACCATTAGCATAAAATTGCCTCATCTCATCTCTCTTAGTTGACCAAAATTTCATTTGCTCGCTCATTTCTCCTACATGAGTTAAAATTGACTTCAATGATTCAGCAATCCCTCTCTTATAAGGGTGGGTTTCGGCATGCTTGGTTAATCTTGCAATTAATTGTTGAATGTCTCTTTTATTGTTTTCAATTTAATTTTGAATATTTTCTTGAGTTCCTTGAGGATGCCTATAATTGATGGAGCGGTTTCGGGTTGCTCTTATATAGGAGGCTCTTGATGAGGGGGTGATTGTGAATTCTCAATGTTTTGAGGTGGAGATTCATTCCCTGAGAATTAGAACAAATTTTTATTATAAAAATCTATTTAAAGTTGCATTCCAAATCAAATTTGAAATAAATAGAATAAAAATACACACCTCTTTGCAATCTTCGACCTCTCCGACGTGTTGGCGGCATTCTCGTGGAAAATGGAAAGCTAAGGATGCAAATAATGGAGGAGATTTGGTGAGTGCGAGCTGCAGACCTAAAATCTTCCTTCTCAAGCCACGGGTTGAAGACAAAATGAGGGTTCCAAACCCAACTTTTTCATTTTATGTCTAGAAATACATTTGGCACACGCCAAATGTTTTTTTGACATTTGGTGTGTGCCAAAGGCCTTATTTCGGTCTTTTTTTGATCATTTTTTCAATTTGGCACCTAAATTGTGTCACGGATTGGTGCACTTACCCTGATATCACATTTGTGAAAAATTGATACATGGTGAAAAGTTATGCACTGGGGGAAAAAGGCCCAATTTGGGTAACTAGGGGCAAAATATAAGTCCTTGGGAACTTGTGGAAGGGTTTCCACATGACCATCAATGAAGGTAAGAGGTTCTAGAAGTTATAAAAATTATTTACACTTCTCATGGAGCAATGGGTGTGTGACAGAGGGAGGTGGCACCACTATGTTGGTCGGTGGGTATCCTGTGCTACCAATGGGCTTAGCCTCGGGTGTTGAGTAGAGAACTATGAGCTAGAACCAACCACATAAGGTTTTTTAAACCACTAAAATTTAAAAAATAAAATAATAATTAACTTTGCAACTATACCTTCACATATAGATGCCAACACAATAATTATGTAGATTGGTGTAGACCTCATACCAAGTTGAGGCAAGTTCTACACAAGCAACATATTCCAATAGAAATAAATTTGTACTCAATCTACTATACCTTGCAACTACAAAAACTTTTAGTGCTATAACATATGGCTTATGTATGATTGCATGAGAAAAAATGGCAATACAAATTTATAAAATTCCTCTGAGATCCTGAGGAAAAAATCTCTGATTTCAATTATTTGATAGGCAATCTTGGGGTTTTTGGGCATTTTGGACACAATGATAGGGTTGATTTTGGCCCAGAGTACCCCAAAAAATTAGCTACCTCTTGAATTTGGTAACCACCTCCCAATTTGTAACCCTCATAGATTTGGAAATATATGTTAGATTTTGATGAAATGAAATAAAATATTAAATTTCTCAGATACATTGGACTCAATGGTGAGCTTATATTACCTCCAACACACTTCAAAAATAACCTACAATGAAAACCCATAAAGAGGAGGCCTCCAAAACTAGTGTTTTTTTCAAGTTTTCATGATTTACAAGATCACCATCAAGTGCAAGGGAATAGCATAATCAACATTACTAAATATCACCAAGATATCTCACTAAAAAATATCTCTATCCTCAACTCCGAGATGGAATTTGCAAGGTCATGCTTCAATACCATGTAGGAGCTAAAAATTAGCTTTATCTTAAAACCACTTGTAAAAATAATTCAAACCTTTCACAAGAGAGTATGCACAACATGAGCTTGCTTGATATTAAAATCTATCAAATATTGTTAGTGTAATTAATTAATTAATTATTACACTAGCATAAGTTAACTTAGGTCTTAATTAATCATATTTGTCCTAGGTTGCATTTAATAATTTAATAAAGTTGTTGAGATAAGATTCCCTTCTAGAAGATGAGTTGTCTTTTCTAGAACTTATCTCCATCTTGTTATCATTCCCTAGGTAGTTAGTTAGGGTTTCTTGTTGTCACATGAAGTGTGATTTGAACACTTGGAAACACCCTTTGCATTCTAGGTTTAGCACTTGCCTATATAATCAAGCATATGCGCTCTTTGTAAATCATTCTAGAATCAATATAGCAATCTCTATTTGAATGCCATTATCATACTTTATGTGTGGTTGAATATTTCTTCTTGGCAAAGTTCCTCCTTTGAAGACTGTAGCTTCATCAAGGACACCTGTGCATCCATTATTCCAACATGGTATTAGAGCTTTTCCAGTGAAGGTTCATCCCAGGATCAAGAAAGTTTGGCTAGTGAGATTCTTTGCAGGCTTAAGGGTTTTCTTTGTAGGCTAGTTGGTTCTACTTAGGGACCAAGCTGATTTCTGGAGCAGATTGAGTCAGATCTGAGCTCGCCATTGTCTTTAGAAGGCCTCGAAACCTTAGGATCGCCTACCCATTTGTCCAATTTGGACATATTTCATCCAGGAGCCAGTTGAAGTATTATCTAGGGTTTACAATTTTTTGTACTATCTGTACAAATTTGCAGAAAAAAATCTCCCCTCTCAGTCCTCATAAAAGGCAATTTTTTTTTAGATCTTCAGGCTATTTTTATTTCTCCATTCGGGCAAAATTTTCTATAGTTTGGGCAAAAATCAAATTTGCAGGTGACCTGCTATTTTATTTGACAGTCGACATCAAATATTCTTTCGGCTTATATAGTTGGGGTTGGATTTATTTAAATCCATCGACATCGGGATATTATAAGGGTCTATTTTTTTTTTTTTGATTGGCATATTTATTTAAATTTTGAATTGCATAGTGCAACATTCAAAATTTAATTATTTTGGTCTACAAAAGTTTTTTTGCTGACCACATTCAAAGCCTTGCAGGGAGGGACGGTACCCCTGCAGACCCATCACATCATACTCACCAGACTCTCCATCACTGGGATTTGTTGACCAACGCCGACCTTTATCTCCATCCCCCGGCCATTCCACTCTCTCCATCGACATCTTACCACTGACCACTAGAGTTCTAAAGCCCACCACCGAAGCACTTGGTCCCATCGAAGACCAAGAGATCTGCTATTGTGAGCGGCGCCTCCCAACTCTCACCACTCCGCCAACGGGCCACTTCGCCACCACCCCATCCGGTGGAATTTTTTTAAAATTGCCAGCTTGCCCCGCAGTCATATCAGTGACCGGGGGCCATTTTTTTTTCCTAGGGGTGCTTGTTTTTCGCACCTATTTAGCATGTAGGCCCTAATAGGGCAGATTTTTTCAAATCACCATATCTTCACACCACAGTGTCAAAATTTGACAAACGAGATATCGTCGGAAAGAGGATTCAGCCTAATTTCTAGTGGTGCAGTCTGTTTTGTAGACTTTCTCTATCAGAACAATCTACAATCAATTGAATTCAAAACCCTAGTTTGGACATAAAGGCTCATATCTTTGCAACCATTGATCAAAATTCAATGATCCCAGTGGCATTAGGAAGGTAATTCAGAGCTCTTTTCATCAGTCTAGTCACTTTGATTAGTTTCAGCTCCAAGTACTCTTGCATTGGTTTTGTTCAATTTGTTGCATTTGTTCAATAGCCTGAAGATCTAAAAAAAAATTGATTACACACTTTTTAATATAGCCTAATGATGAGTTATATTACAAAGTTTGTAATGATCTTTCTTATATAGAAAGGGTGACATGAAGTATGATTATTAAATGACATGAGGCAAAATTAAATGACCTATGACTCTAATATGAACAATAAAAACTAAAAAGATAAAATCTTATCTAAACAACTTAAATATTCCTCGGACCTAAGCGGACTTAACATCTAAAGAGAACACCACTAAGTAACTAGATAGGAAAATTACTTGTTTACATCAATATTATCCCCTATCTAACCTTGGCTAGCTCTAATTGTATTTTAATGGCTAAAGTGGGATTTATTAGCCTTTCCTTTTTCATTAATTAATTGGCATCTTTATTAAGAGGTATCTCATGCTAGAATCAATCCTCCATATTTTCCCTTAGGTCATCATATTACCATACAAACATTTTTCTATAATTTTTCAGTAATGTAATAAGAATTATCCTATATTTAAGGTTTATTTTCTTTCCAATATAAACATATTTTTGAGAAGATTGAGAACCTAAATTTATTTCTTCTAGCTCTTTCTCATCCATAATTACAGGTTCAATCAAGATCTTATATATTCCATTAAAAACTCCTTTCAAACCTACTAAACCCTTGGGATTTTATTAGTCTTGAACTATATAAGTTCATTTATAAATATAACCTATTAAAAATTGACATTCTCAAAAAAAATATTGAAAATAAATCTCTTGACCCTCATATTTATCAAGGGCTCTTAAAATTTTTAAAAAAATACACCATCTTCATAAAATACCTGCCAATTATGAATATTATTTGGAACTAATGGACACACCAAAATATCTAACTTAAAATTACTTCAAAGGATATATCTTTAGATTTTATAGTTATATTGGCTATAAATTTATCCATCACATTCTTCTTTCTCTCAATCCATTTGAAGGATAATTCATGAAACAATTGAATGTCATTTAGGGAAGAATTATTGGACTACTTTAACCTTTTATTTTTAGAAGTATTTTTATTCTTTAGTTTCAGATATTACCAATTCAAAATCACCCTCAAATATGATATTCTTTACTTTATGATTATGTGCTAGGTTCAAGTCTAATAGTATACTTTCATACTTCATAATATTATCGATGAACTCAAAATTTAGTTTAAAATAGAAATTAAAAGAAATACCCTATGGGATATTGTAGAGCCTCTATAATGTCTCATTAACTTTGTGCTAATAGGTAGACACAAAACTTAGAGGGTGGATTCCTAACTGAACAGTTCATCTTTCACAAGAGGCTACATTTAATTATCAACCAGGGACTTGTAAACATTATATAGTGCTAGCACAATATATGAATTCATGGATCCAAGGAACATCCTATATCAATGGAGTATAGGAAATGACACATGTATAAAATAATGAAAAAGGATAGAAAATGAAATGAATTGTTAAGTCTCAAAATAGGGGAAAATAAATATAAATTGTTACCTTATGCTATGGGTACCTAACACTCAAGAGTGCAACTCTCAACTACTAAAATTGAACTATAGTATCCTAACCTTACAAATTCCTCCAGAGTATGAAATCAATATGAAGCTATAAAATTCAATTCAAAACTATCGAATCACATTCATAAATTAAAACAAATTTGTATAACTAGAAACTACTTAACTAATTCCAACAATGTATAATTTAATATAACAACAAGAAATGAAGTGGATTAGCAGTACCTCAAGTGGATCTTTATTGAGTTTTTGCTTCCACAAAAGGTGTCAAACACTAACTACTTAATCAGAAAATCATGATATCAAACTAACTCCCTTTATTGCATATAAAAACTAAACTCTTACATTCAATCCAACAAGAATCTTCTAAAAATTCCTTATTCAATAACACATATCTATTACTACAATTGGTAATAGGTAAAAACTAACTTATCATCTGGATTAACAACTAGAAACAACAATCAACAACTAGATTTACTCAGGTTGAAAAAAAATCCCACTATATAGGTACTATGAAGAGATTTTATTCCTCTAGGACTGAAAATAGACCATAAAGTACCTATCCACTCTCCCTCAAAGATAGGGAGAGGACCTAGTCTTAAAATAGAAAACAATAATTATGAAGTAGGAGTAGAGAAAATTATTTAGAGCTTTGTGACTAATGGTTAACTATCATGATAGAGACATGTTCCTAAGGAAAATCACATCATGAATTAGTCTCGTTTAGAACATACTCCTTCTTCTCCTAGTAGTCTTATTTGGTGAACAAGAATATGATGTGGTGACTCATGATTGATCATTAAATGATCACCTTTTTTCTCTCTTTTAAATGTCACACTTTGGTTATTTTGACCTCTCCCTTACAATCATTTGTAGTCCTTATGTTGTAGGATGGAAAACTTGTCACTATGGGTTACAGTCCTTCTAGCTACAAGATTCTATTTTCATCCCTCATCCACATTATTAACAATCATAATTTAAACATTAGAACCATACTAAATTCTATAGAAATTTGTGCATTCACACATACATATGTCAACATATCATATTTCCATTTCCACATACTTAAGTCTACTTTAAAGTGTATGAAAGGCATATAAAAGATATATAAGGTCTTGGGAATGTTTGTGAAACTCAGAAGATAAAATGATAAAACATAAATCAGTAAAGGAAAATTAGCCATTAATTGATCCTATCATTTCCCCCCAACTACAATATTTTCTTTTCCTCAAGAAAATTTAAGGTTGAAGGTTATACTGAAGGGCCATCTCTTTGAAATATACCATAGATTGCACTCCTTTTCCCTACTTGAAGTAGTAGTATTTTTTATCTGAGAGCTTTGCCAACCTTTTTTTTTCTAGTTCTTATTCTTCTCCTTGTTTCTTCCCTTTCTAATGGTGTATAGGGAACAAGAGGATGTGAGGATGGAAGGTAAGTGGGAACCAGGTAACTCCATTTCTATAAGAAATTTTAATGTACTTATGTGACCTGCCAATTTTTGACATATAGTTGTAAATGGAATGATGTTCCTTCCTTTTTAATTTTGGTGTAAGCTCTCCCCATCTGCCTTATTCTTCTAGTCCCTTCATTCTTTTGCAATCCTATTCTTTGTACTTTATTATCTTTGCTCCAACATTCCTAGATGATTTAAGAGATCCAATCATTGATCTATCACTACATTTGGGTCCATTGCATCCTTTCTTAGTTGTAAGGGGATAGATTTCTATTTCTCATGATATTACTATAAAGCTTCCCTCTTTAGTGCTCATTTCTAAAATAAGAGGCCAAAGCCCTTATTTGGAGATCCCCTACAAAATCAGTGTGTTGCAATCAGTTTCATCTGAAAGAACAAAATTGTGTAAATAAAACTCACATAATGTATCTTGCATTTTAAGTGTGGATTTTTGGAAAGTTTCTAAGAACAAAAATTTAGTGTTCATGGCAATAGGTAGGTCACTAATCCTCTAACTAAATTGAAAAATTAAAAAAAAAATTCCTACAAAAATAAGGTATAAACCCTAGCAAGCGGTTCGCATCTCATTAGTTGCATTTTTTTATCTACCAGTTCTTCAATTCTTACTTTCAATTTCTTCACCTATGTTTCTTGCTTCTCAAGTGATTGGGTATGTGTATATATCATTTCAATTTTTTCCTTCTCCCAGTCCTTTTCCTTTTGAGAAAAATCTTGTGTTCTCTTCCATAATTCAATATCCTAGGACATAACAGTTCATCCAATAGGGATCTTTATGGTTCCAATTGAGATTTTTAGAACTAGATCTTTTCCATCTTTTTCCACCATGGAAAGTTGTGCCAATATTTCTATTTTTAACTCTTGCTTAAATTTATGGAGTCTTTCTTTCAACTCTCTAATTCCTGCATCCCTCTCATTTTCTTTGTGTTGATATGTTTTCAAATAAATATTCTAATTGTTTAATCCTCTACAAGGATTCTTTCAATTCTTTATGTGTATTTCTTCCTTCCAAGAAAAATTCCCCATATTTCTCCAAAAATTGTTCTTCTCCTACCTCCTATGTATACTTAAACTCTTATAAGACAACTCTCTTTGGAGATCTTTTTCTCATCTTTTTGGCAACAAAAATTTCTTTTGAATAAGAGTCAAAAGACCTAGAAAAATACAAAGGTTGTACAATTGGTTTTTTTAAATCATCACCAGGGGCATTCGCCTCTAAATATGTGTTTGTATCTATTATTACAACATCTATTTTCTTTTTATCTAATATTCTCATCAGTCCCTTCTTCCTTAGGCAATGTGATCACCTCCTTGATTTTGTGGCCTTCCTCTACCCCTTTGTATGTGTAGAGGTAGAAGCCCCACTCTTTATTTTATTTTATTGTGGTGGTCTTTTATTGGAAGCTAGGGTTTCCAAGTTATCTTCAGCTAAGGTCTATTGAGTAGAGGATGCAGGTCATGTTTCCTATAGACCCTCCTCTTCTGGCTCTTCCATGTTGTAGGTAGATGTTGCAATAGGGGAACTAGGGGATATTCATCCCTTAAGAGCAACCATGACAATTTCTTTTGATTCTTGTTCTTGACCACTTTTCCTTTCTTTATGCATTTAAAGAATATTTTTTATGTTATTGATATTCATAAAATCTAACCAAGAAACATTGTGAAATTAAAGCCTAAGGCTTCTTTTCACAAATAAAGTAACCAAAAAAAGTGACAAAACTGATTGATTTATTTTTCTCTTGTATTCTAAGGGAATTCTTCTCAACAAATTGTAAAGAAAATTTGGAACATTAACATGCCTCCCATGGCATAAGTGACTAAGAAATTTGAAATGTATTGTATATAAGAGTGTTTATCTACCATCGAAATTCAAGCACCTAATGATATGTGAGGCAACAAAGGCTAAAATCCTTGGTAGAGATAAGCATTTTGTACCTTGAGAAGAGGAATCCAAGTTCTCGCCTAGCAAGGAGAACACATTTCTAGCTATAATGACATATGCTCTTATTGGAAGCCTTGATACTTCCACAATGGAATATTCTAATGCATTTAATCCCAAGCCCTTGACAATTAGCTTGTCATTCTATAGAGTGCTAGAAATCTGCTAGGTCATCACTTCATTAAATTTTGTAAGTCTCAAGAAGTAGTCCAACCAACCAGCTTATTGGAAGATAGACATGCATTATTTGTCTTCTAATAGTAAATTATGTGTTGTTGGTTCCCTTCTCAAAATGATTTTCCCCATTGTAATGCTTCAATCCATAGTCACTCACTAGCTCTATTCTACTCTATTTTTGTTCTGTCACCCAATTATACTGCTTTCGCTATGTTGTATGTTGTATTACTCAATTGCATTTCCCAATTATGTTGTTGAACATGTTTCTCTCTCCTCTGAACTCTAAGTGATGTAGAGAAGAGGTAATAAAACTCAAAAAATCCTTAGACAATCACTTTTAGTGGCCTTTGTTCATCAAAAGGTGGGTTTTCCTTCATGAACCCTTGTTCTTCCTTGTAGCCTTCCAAAAATGCATTTTTTTGGAATATCTTTCCAACCAGAACTAATATACAAGAAATAAAACTTGTTTCAGATACCCATTTTTCCATTATTAATCATATCTCAAAATCAGGGTAGGGTTCTTTGTATGGAAGGCTTCAAATTTTGACTATCCTATTCCTTGCCTAGGCCTAATTAGGCAAATATGCATGCTACAACTAGGTTATGGACTTTAAGGGTTCTCAACTCATGTTCTAACACCTTCAGCACACAAATTTTTTTCACCAAAACCTATGTCCTTCCTCTTAAGCAACTCTCTTCAATACCCTTTTGACCAAACCCTCTAAGCCACTAAGGTTCTCATTGCAAACAATGCTCAAATACATGAGCCTATCATCCAATACTCCCTCATACGTGCACACCCCAAATCCAAAACCTTTCAAGGATTTGAAACATGTCAAATTATAATTAATTACAAAGTTACATTCCTTCCTCAGGGTAGAAACTCAAGAATATGCTTTTTTTGTGTGTGTTCTAGAACCCTAGGTGGGGTTTGTGGTTGTCTTCACAATAACATTGATATCTCACGCAAATCTTGATGGATTTTGATCAAACAAAAAAAAATTTAAATTTAAGAGAGACCCATAACTTTACCAAGTACTTTATAGACCATACAAGAAGATACAAATCCATACCATGTGACACAATAAGGATTTTATGCAAGAAATAGAGTTTTGTGTGCAAAAATGAAAGGAACAGTCGCCCACAACTTTCACAAATCAAATAATTCAAACAATATCTCTAATGAGCCTAAATAGGACCTTATTATAGACCTTTCATCCAAATTTTATCAAAATCCAATAGTGGAAATAATAGTTATGTCATTTTTCCCAAAACTGGTAACCCTAGGATAGCTTTTAGGCAGTTTTTAGGAAAATGGCCCTACCTCTCAAAATACCAAGTGAAAATTGATGCCAAAAAAGGAAAATAAATATATATCACATTAAAACAACCTCCAATTAATTTCAGGTCGAAATGGAGGCTATATATTCCATACTTTGCACTTTAGCAGCAAAAAATGTTGAAAAAATGCAGAAACAAAATTGTTTTATTTGCTTCAACCTCCAAACTCCATCAACCAACATTTCTCTTCAATGATACAATGATTTTTAAAGAATTTAAAATAATCCAAAACTACCTCCAACCATATTTTTGGTTAAGGAGTTAACAGAACATCATTGTGGCCTCTTATTACAAAGTTGCAAAATCTTGCTTTGACAACATTGACAAGATTTGAGCAACTTTTACATCTTTTGCTTAAATTGCACCAAAACACCAAAAATGGTCATAGATGGAATATAATGGTCTCAAAATTACCTTATTTACATCAATCATACCAAAACAAGACAAAAACTAAAAAAATGATCTCATATGCATGAGGGTACCCCTGCACCACTAAGTTTCTTGATAATGGCAGAAAATGAAATGGAAAAACGTTGAAAACAATAAACTAAGGACTATAGACTTGAATACCCCCAACTAAAGTTTCTAAGTGTCCTCACATAACTGTACAAATTGGGTGGAGTGATAAATTAGAAGTACTATAAATTTAAACATGATTTTAGTATGCACACATGAATGATAAATATGCATAAAATTAGTAATCTTCAATGATAATTATGATAGTTAATTTAGAGAGTACCTATAAATATTGTTTAAATTGAAGTATGACTCATGCGAAGTAGATAAATTCTTCTTGTGGCTTGATTTGAAATAACATGTCATGATTGTTATGAACCACATGTAGTTATGGTTTGAAGTGTAACATAATATGTTTGTGACATGTGGAAATGGTGTTGGAGTGATGAATGAAAATTATAGAAAAAGTACACTATGGATGAAGTGAATGTTAGTTCATGGTATGGTGGAATAGGAAATACCTGATGTGATGGCCACATCTTGATGGAAAGAATAGGATGAATGCAATGAATTGAAATATGTATTGCGACATGTGTGGATGGAATGATGGATATGTAATTGATATGGGTACATGTATAATGAATGATAGGTAAGTGATATGGGCTCATGTAGTAATAGGTCCCTTCTATATTTTTTCCTAAGGGCATGATGTTGTATGTCCCATCCACTTTTTCTACTATTTTAGAAAACTAATACTATCAAATGCCACTTGTGCAATGTGTGCATCTAAGATTTGCAATAGAACTATACCTGTGAAATGATAGTGGGTGAGCTATGTAGATCATTTACTAATATTTCTAATGAACTGCTTGTTGTTGTTAATGAAGTTTGTATCTATTATTCAGATTGATGTTGTAGTGATAAGATTAAGTCATCCTTATGTAATGATCATTTATAGAGCTAACCTATGGCCATTAACTAACAATGAAAACCGTACATCATAATTTTTTTGTAATTGAACTAGTCCATTTGGAGATTATTTTTATTTCATATGGCCCAAGAAATTTGGTCTATAGTTTTCCCTTGTAGTAAGTGTACCTTGAATTATAAAGTAGATCCTAATCACTTGCACTGAACTCTTTGGTCTTAATAAACTGGTCATGCCAACACATCTTTTGCTTCTGGATGATTTTAGTATAGTGCATTTCTTCCATTCTTATTTCATCCAAGGATTTGAGGTTATGCAACCTCTCCTTTTGTGTTGTTGATAGTTCCATGCCAAATTTGACTAATGTCCTCAAATTTTTGTATTTAAATTCTATTAGAAGTACTAAATTTTTACCATACACCAACTCATATGGTGTAAATCATGTTGTTGTCTTTCAGGTTGTCCGATAATCCCAAACTGCTTCAAGTAACCTAGTTTCCCAATCCTTCTTGTGGAGTTTCATTATTTTTATGAGGATATTTTCAATTTCCTTGTTAGTGACCTCCACTTGACCATTTTCTTGAGGGTGATAAGGTGTATAATTTTTATTTCCGATTTCATATTCTTTCACTAGTTTTGTGATTAGATCTAATTCAAACTGTGGCCCTCAGTCTGTGAGAATTTCTATAGGAACACCATATCTTGTGAAGATGTCTTCATAGATAAACTTGGCCACATTCCCATCCCTTAAAAATTGCAAGGCTTTGACCTCCACCCATTTGGTAAGGTAATAAATGCAAACTAGTATGCATTATTTTTATTTGGTGTTGGAGAGATGGGACCAATAAAATCTAGTCCTGATTTATCAAATGGTGCTATTACTAGTTGTGGTTGTAATGGAATTTCATCTATTTTTGTTGGCCTTCCCATTCTCTAACATCTATCATATCTCCTTGTTTATTTTACTACATATTTATGAAGTGTCGACCAATAATAGCCAATATTCAAAATTTTCAAAGCTATCATCTTTGTTGAAAAGTGTCCCCAATAAGGTTCATCATGGCATGCTCTATGGATATCATATAATTTATCTTCTCAGATGTACCTTCTCATTATATTGTCAAGACATGTGTAGAATAAATATCCATCTATCCATGAGTAAGGAAAAAAATTTTGAACTATTCAAGCCACTTCTCCCTTGGTGAGAGATGTGGTGGTGTTTTTCCTTCTACTAGATAGTTGGTTATGTATGTATACCAAGGTGTATGTAGAGAGAGAGAAAAAAGGTGCTCATCTAGGAATGAGTCATCTACAACATCTTATTCTAATTTGATTTGTGGTCTAAAGAGAAATTATGGTACTACAACAACTTTCCCTGACTTGTGTATAATAGTAATATCAAATTCCTGAAGTAGCAATAACATTCTCACAAGCCTACCACCAACTACTTTTTTATTCATTAGGTACCTTATTGTTGTATGGTCAGTATGTATGAATACATTATACCCTATAATGTAGTTTCTATTTTTTTTATTGCATAAACCACTGCTAACATCTCCTTTTTAGTTACTGTAGATTTGAGTTCTACCCTTGAATATTTTTACTTATATAATAAATGACATACTCAAGGTTGTTAATGTAATTAATATTTAATTACACTTGCATAACTTTACTTAGGTTGAGCTAATTTTAGGTCAACATTAGGGTTGCATACATTGATTTTATAAAGCAATTCTCTCATTGTAATATTAAATTCCTGAATATATCATTTTGCACATTCGCATGCAAAGCTCTGCTTTTTTATGTTTTCTCTTCTGTGGAAGGTGTTTAGGTTTCCATGTCTGATCTAGGGTTTCTAACATGGTATCAGAGCTATTGGAGGCTCTAACATGGTATCAAAGCCTTGACATGCAGCCCCTTCTCAAATTTTGGAGAAAACCATTATAGATTTCGTTCGGGGTTCCTTGAGGATTTTTTGCCTTGAGTCCATTTATGCAGCATCTTGGATCAGATCGGGCTTCACCATTGGATTCAGAGCGCTGGAAAAAGTCAGGTTTGGCTTTCATTTTGCAGATTTTGGTCATGATTTGCTAGATTTTTGAGGGTTTCAGTTTTGGTGATTTTTTGGAAGCTCTGGAGGTAGCCATTTTTTTGAAGCATTTTGAGCAGAAATGGAGGTCACCATTGCATTTGCAGTGGCCAAAAACCCTAAGATTGCCTTTTGTTTCGTTGATTTTGGCGAAGTTGATCCGGAAGGCAAAAAAATTTTGCCAAGGAGGCCGTACGGCCTCCCCAGCATGCATTCTGAGGCACACAAATTAAAAAAAATGCAAAAAAAGGGGTTTTTTGGGTTTCGTGCCACCATTTGCAGGTTTAATAGATGCTTCCATCAGGCGACCACCTACCTGCCACTCCGGCTAGTGGCGCCACCCGCCCACCACCGGTTAGCACAGCCCCTACGGGCTCCTCCTCTGCAGCCGTCGGTCGTATGGGGGACCGGGCGCTATGCACCCAACCCCCAGCCACGATCATATGGAGAACTAGGGGCTCCACCCCAGCCCCCTGTCTGCCAACCTCTGGTCGCATGCAGGACCAGGGGCCAATTTTTTTTAGCCCCCTCGGCTGCCTGCAGGCCTTATTGGCCATTCTGGAGCACCTTTGACAAAATCAGGCGTAACTTTTGCGTACGGTGTCCATTTTTGACAAACAAGATACCATTGGAAAGCTGATTCCGATGCTGATCCAATGGTTTTAGTATTTTTTTCTGATTTTACTCCAGATTTATTTTGCAGGTCCTTGAACACAGAACTTCTATTTTTCACTCCGGAGGGCATATCTTTTGACTTGGTGATCCTTTTTTTGCCATTCTTAGGGCATTGGAAAGCTGGTTCAGTCCTCTACACAGATATAAGGTCTATTTTCATTTTTTGTTTATGCATGTTAGGCATTCTTTCCTTTTTCAGTCATTGGGGATTGTAATAAATGAACTGATATAAAGTTCCTTCGGGGGGGTTTCTTGCATAATAATCTTCATCATGTTTGATGGCAACTCGCATGGGTTGTAATCTAGTTTCTTAGTTTATTTTGGCCCCATTTTTTTCTAAGCTTGACACATATCAGATTCTTTTTGGTTCACACTTTAGATTGAGAGCCTATGGTTAGTGATCCGCATCTGATCCATCTTAGTTTGAGGGCCACTAAATTTGTGGTTATTGTTCCCAAGTCTGTATGGTACTTTTTCCCATGGAAGAGTTTCAGTCTCAGTTTTGACATCAGCATCGAGATTCATGGCTTCTAGATTCTGTCATCATCATATCATCTACTATTGCTTTATGGATTCCAGGATTGTTCCAGTTTGGAGTGTTCGAGTGTTCCATGGCATCGGGTCTGCTATTGCATTATTATGATTCCGATATGATTTCTTGTAGACAGAAGTATCTTTCCTTGCTTGCTAGATTTTGGTTCCAATGTTACTCCACATTGTTCTTCCAGTGGTTCTTTGCAACAATCATCTCATTGTAGGGGGGGTTGTCCCACTGGATTTTCCTTCTCTACCTCATTATTGCATTTGTACATAGGTACCTGATGAGGCCTTGTTGCCAGGACCCATTCATGCTTTCTTGCATTCATCTTAGTTTTAGGTGCATGTTTATTTAGTCTCCCTAAGTTGCACTTATGGGGGGTGTGTTAGTGTAATTAATATTTAATTACACTTGCATAACTTTACTTAGGTTGAGCTAATTTTAGGTCAACATTAGGGTTGTATACATTGCTTTTATAAAGCAATTCTCTCATTGTAATATTGAATTCCTGAATATATCATTTTGCACATTTGCATGCAAAGCTCTGCTTTTTTATGTTTTCTCTTATGTGGAAGGTGTTTAGGTTTGCATGTCTGATCTAGGGTTTCTAACAAAGGTTTCCTTCCTTATGTCCTAGCACAACTCCTATTCCAAAATCAGAACCATCTGTATTGATATGGAAATCTAAAATTCCATTTGGTCCTCTCAAGACAAGGGTGTTGGTTAGTGTTTCCGTGAGAGCTTCAAAGGAATTTTGACAAGAAAGTTTCCATTTAAACTCTATATATTTAGACAATAAGACAAATAGTGGTACTGTAAGTTTACTAAAATTTTATATGAATCTCTTGTAGTACCCAACATGGCCAAGGAATCTTCTAACATCCTTTTGTTATATAGGTACATGCATTGCTGATATTACCTTAATTTTATTGGGGTCTACTTGGATTCCCTTATAAGACACAAAATATCCCAGGACTACTCCCTCAGTCATCATCATGAAGCATTTCTCATGACTTGGGAATAGGTGATGATCTTGACATATTTGTAGTACTTTATCCAAATTGGCAAGTGCTTCTTCATAGGTATTCCCATAAGTTGTAAAATCATCCATGTAAACCTCCATGGAATCTTGATCAAAGTATGACAATATGATTAGTACTATCCTTTAGAAGGTGGTAGGTACATTACATAGCGCAAATGGAAAAATAGAGTAAGCATGTATGTACCCAAAGGGAATGTGAAGTTTGTCTTTTCTTGGTCTTTTGGGGCTATCATAATCTGATTGTATCAACTAAACCCATCTAAAAAGGAAAAGTACTACTTTCTTGCTAGTGAATCTAGTACTTGTTCAATGCATGAAACGGGAAAGTGGTCTTTCCTAGTTGTTGCATTCAACTCACAATAGTCTAAACACAATCTCCATTTCCCTCCATTCTTAGGTACAATTACTAGTGGATACACTCACTAGCTATTAGAGATTAGATAGACGAATCCTACATCCAACAATTCTTATAATTATTCTTTGACTATGTCACAGACTACATGGTTCATACCCCTTTGGTGTTTCCGAACAAGTTTATAGACATCATTGATGTAAATCCAGTGCATGCATAGGTTTAGGTCTATTCCCTTCATATCATTGTAATCCCATGCAAATGTAGTTGCATGTTCTTGAAGTGCAATCAATAATGAAGTATTTATGTAGTAGTCAATTGATTGTTTACATTAAATGTCTTGCCTAGAATAATCTCTAAATCCAAGGATGATGTATGAAAAGATGAAATTTCAATACTTTTTATATTGGGAATGTAGTAGTGTGGAAATAAGGTATGGAAAATTTGAGAAATGGACTTAGATGTATGGTAGGGATTATGTTTTATAGAGGTTCTTGCAAAAATATTAGATAGTCATGTTGTTGTAGGTCCCTACCATAATTTTTCTCCATGATATTTGAAATTAGTTCATCTTCATCTTGGTTTTCTAATAAGGGACTGCATTCAATATTCATTAGAATTTTTAATGATTATTTCTCTTTCTCATCTAGGAAGGCCATATAGTTTTCTCCAAATCCACATGTGGTTGGGTAGGTGGGTAGAGTACTAGTTTCTTGGTTACATTTTCATTGGAAATGATTATGTTACTAGACCTAAAACCTATGAAGGCATCTACAATTACCAACCAAGGTCTCCCTAAGATGATGGGATATCCTACAAGGTTAGCTTTAGGTTGCACTAGTAGAATTTGGCAAATAAATGACTAGGTGACTAAAAATTTTAGTCACAACAACTAAAAATGACTAAATTCTACTATTTTTTTGCAACTCGACTATAAATGAGTAAATAAATGACTAATATGGTCGTTGACTAAAAGTTATTTATTCACACAAATAAAAATGACTAAATAGTTAGTCATTTATTTAGTCACAATCCATTTGAATAAATCATTTAAGGAATCAAGAATATAGCCTACCAAAATACTCTAAAACTTTTGTTAAAATCTTATTTTCAAGCATAGCCCACCAAAATGGAGTTTTTATTTTAATAAACATACTCTAAAACCTTTGTCAAAACCTTATTTTCAGGCGTAGCCCACCAAAACAGAGAAGTGTTTCAGTAAAGAATGACATAGAATGGTAAGGAGATGTGTGTGACAGGAGGCATATGATTCATTGTTTCTCTCCTCAACAAGGGTTACATTATTTGTGCTACTATTTGTAATCTAGGTATTTAATTGACATCTATTTGCATAATCTCAAATTCCTTCAAATTCTTTTGAAGTATCAGTGTATCCTATATAGGGTTTAGAATGATTTCTATTAATTTTAAAAAATAAATTAGATGCTTTTGAAGTATCAATGTATCCTATATAGGGTTTAGAATGATTTATTTTAATTTAAAAAAATAAATAAATGATGTATTTGCATGTGATTAGATAATGTGGAGATCTCCTAAATCTTCCCCAGCACACTGTCCTCTTTGGCACTATATTTCATTACTCCAAATGCTAGGTTTTTGCATGTGACGTCTCTATTATCTTCATCACAGTGGCTTTTAAATATATCTTTGTCTTTGCTTTATTCCTTATCATGGTAACCCTTGAGTTCCACAATCCACCTTCAATCTCTTCTAAGAATGTTGTCTTAAGATAGACTACATAGTATGCATATAAATCAAGTCCTTCATACCTACCATTGTTCCAAACCACCACTCACTACCTTGCTTAAAATGTTGCCTCCATAAGCACAATAACATGTTTTAAAATCATGGTTTCCAGTGATTGACCATTAATGTCACTACTTTCATCAAGATACAATGATATTTTTATCTTCAAACTCAAGGCATTACACAAGATAGCATTGTGATTTTTTTGTTGTGTACAATTTTATTTTCTTGCACATTTACTGCTTTGCTAACACCTTTAAGACTAGATATTGCAACCTTGGCTGCAATCTCAAACAAATCACTCACTATCACTTGAAGATTCCTTTCATCGGAATCCTTCTATAAAATTAAACTATGCCTTATAGACTTCCTACTTACTTACTATAGGGGACTCATTGTTTCATGGTATTGTGGGTCTTAAGATCCTTCAACCTTATTGTCACTACTTCATAGTCCACAAGGTAATATTCACTATTCTCTCATCTTTGATGAGTCTCAAAAAACTTCTCAAACATGCAATCCACTACCTCCATTATGAAATGGCTAAGAATAAACATTGAACCTATGATTACCACTGTTACTTCATTTGGACAGTCATTCCCTGATTTCATTTTCCTTGTCTAACACTGCCAATAACATTTGAAAAACCCTTAAGGTTGGCAAGGGGGTAAGGAAACTCACTGTTAAAATCTCCACTTTACTATGCAAGGTTTGAGCTTTATTATCTTGTCACTGCTCAACCTCTTTTTGAGTGTCACACCTCAAGTGACTATCATTATTCTTACCATAGATTGCATTTACAAATGTTGCTAAGCTATATAGTGTGCTTGTTATTGGCTACAATCTTTAGATTGCAAGATTTTGTTATTAGCTATAATGTCTCACTATTTTTGGTATTCCAACCTCACTAATCCGCTAGAGTTATGGTTTATGTTTCTATGGAGGCCTAGGATTTGTACCCTAGTCATGCTCTTACCAATGCTTTTGTTGGTATTAAAAAACAACCTTAAATCTTGGGTAAAAAATTAGTTGTTTTGAAAGGGTTGTGGTATGATCTTGGATTGTATCCTAGAGTGTGTGGGAAGCTTGTGTTTGATCATTAAGGTATGTAAACCTGATCAAGGAAATGTATCCTATATATCATGGGTCTCTCTTTAATACTTTCCATAATGGTAATTAGCATATCACATTATTATAGTTTGTGGTAACCCAATATTGCATTCAAGTATGTAACAAACTTGGTTTGTAGTTTAAGCTATACACTTTTAAGTAACATTAATAAGGTTTATAAAATCTTGATCACTCTCTAGAATAGCCCATTAAACATGGGTTGTGCTTGAATGCACTACATAATTGATATAACACAACCACTCAGCATATCAACCAGAGTTATAGGCTCTTTATTGCAATAAGAGGTAATCGCTCTTGGGTAATTCTATCATTACATCGTAACCTGTTAAACTTGAGTCAACCTAAATACATCCAGTGATGATTGACACCTAACTGTGATGACAGTGATTTGTACATGAAAATTTCTGATATGAGTGCCTCCATTTCTATCACAACATAGCCACATTAAACTTGGGTCACACATGAATGCCTCCTATATTTGTTATAGCACAATTGTGCCACATGACCAATAGAGTTATGGATCACATAATTACATTCCCACAAATTTGTTCCTCAGTTGTGCTCTTATGGTGATTCCATTACCATTACAACATAACTGTTTGGACTTATATTGCTCAAATCCTTACATTTCTTATTTTCTCTTTGGATGGATGGCTTCATGGATTTTTTGTAATTTATACAACTTTTATTTTGATAGTAAATGACATTGGATTCTTTCTAAAGCTGAAATGATTTATTAATTATGGTTTTATGATTATTTTGAGTTTTATTTAGAAGGGGTTAATATGTGGCATTTATATGTACAGGAAGAATAGATTGTGATGCAACATTTAGGTATGCACAGTTTAGGAAAAAATGGATTGCTATCGGTGACATAACCAGGTTGGAGAGTACCTTGAGCCTATGTGAAACACTTCTAGGTGTTTTCAATGGGAAGAAAAACCTAAGTGTAGGAGTTTTTGAATATCTGATAGAGGAAATTACTTTATTCTAAAGATAAAATTATAAATCTACTGGTCCAATTTGACATCCAATCTAAGATCTTTAATATCTGATAGAGGAAGTTCATACATTCTAAAGATAAAATCATAAATATGTTGGCCCAATTTCAGATCCAATTTGGGGTCTTGAAGCTCCGACAAAGGAAGTTCCTACATTCTAAAGATAAAATCATAAATTTTATTGGTCCAATTTGAGTTCGTGAAGCTCTGACATAGAAAATTCCTACATTCTAAAGATAAAATCATAAATTTTCTTGGTCTAATTTGAGGTCCAATTTTAAGGATTTATCTTTTTAATTATACTTTCTGACATTTGGCTTGTTACAAATTGTTACTTTAGAATTATGGTATTTATTTTCTTCTAAAGTTTTCAACCCTCATTTCAAGGAAGAGCTCTGAAGATGGTTCCTTCAGATGGAGACTACACTTTTCTACTATTGGTTTTGTCTAGAAACACCAAAATCTTAGGTACTATCATACTCAGGTACACTAGAGTTTGAGATGAATTGCACTTAGTATTTTATGTTGATATGGATATGTTCTAGCTTGTATTTAATTTTTGTAGCATAATAGATAGTCTAAATAGTTGTTTATATACCATTGTTTCAAATTCTAAATTGTTATACCTTATTCTAGGAGAAAATTAGAGGGGGAGTCTATACATAATACACCATTATTTCAAATTCAAAATTGTTGGCTCTTTCACAATTGTTTGCTTCATTTATTTGATCTAAGACAACCTGTTGTATAGAAGATGCTCTCAAAATCACAATAAATCCTTTATTTTGGGATGACTGTTTAGAATCTTTCCCATCATAACAATGAACAACAGCATTATTCATTAACTAGAACTTTGCAAGAGTTTCATCAAATTCTACTTTTCCAATCTCTTTTCCATTCTGAATTTTATTCCCAATTTCAAGTATGAAGAAATTCCTCATCTTGTAGATCTTGCTGTTAGCCATAACTTTACCAGGTGTCAAGGATAGCTTCGATTTTTTACCCAAGCAGCAATTGACAAAGTTTGGCCTTACCAGATTTTGTCCCATCCCCCTTATTTTATTTTGGGGGCATGAGCCCAAATCCAACATTGAACTTGAATCCTATCTCATATCCCACATTTTTTGGTAGGCCTTCATACAAATAAACAAGTTTCATACATCATCCACCCCACCCCAATACAATTCTTATTATACCACACATTGTGTTAATAAATTATTTTCACACATATCACCCCATCACACCAAACACCTTATAAAACTAAGCTTTCTAGATTTATATTAAGATAAGATAAATCACACATCAAACCTTGTGCAATAACAAAAATCATACATAATACCAACTCTTGAACAATAGTAGATCTATGATGAAGTTTGTATGATACACCCAAGAATAGATCTAAAAATATCATATTTTTAAACCTTCAGATCTTTGAGATCGTTGCAGATTTGATTTGATTTTTGTGCAATTAGAAAGATCTAAAAATCTATTTCTTGAAAATGATGTAAATGAAAATTTTATTTGTTCAAAATAATCTAAGGGTGTTATTTTTCACTTGCACAATTTTTTTTGTTTGCCTTAAGATAACCATTAAAATTATCATTTTGTTAATCATAATATTTCATTGTATATTTGTATTTTGTTAGATTGTATTGGATAGTTAATCATTTAGATATTTTTTTAAAAATAAATTCAACATAATATAATTTCCATGTACTTATTTTCATCATTTGTAAATCTAATTTTTTGTTACCTTTTGTGATCATTAAAAATAGAGATGATTTTAGTCTCTATGAAATATTCTCAATCATGTTTGAGATCTCTACAAGGTGATGAAAAAGGCCCTAGGGTTTGGTAGGGTTTTCAATATCCTTATTGTTTTGATGGTAATGTTGTCACTAAGTTCTCTCCTTGCCCAAATATAGTCACTTGATAAACTGGCATGATGCTCTTGACTGTAAATTACTTTGTTCTCCCTAACTTCTCACTATAGGTCTGATTCGTCAACTCTACCAACTACCCTTCCATCTCAATTTCTTTTCATGCTCTTGTATCTATTCTCTTATGAATAAATTCTTATGACTCTAAAAGCTATCACTAGGTCTATTATGATTGTTAGGTCTTTGAGGGTTTATGATTTTCTACTATGAACTCTTAGATTTTCATACTTTTGATGATAATTCTCCAAGGATGTTTTCTCACTAACTTAACACTTTGTATATTCTCCAATACACATTGAAAATTCATGGTTTCTAGTTAACTATTTATTGGTGTAACCATTGCCATGTTTCTTGGGACTGTCATCCCTATAGGATAGTTTTCTTTATAGATTTGAATGTAATTTAAAAGGTGCCCATAAATATTGACAAGTTTCATAAGACTATTTTTACAAGTTTCATAATACCTCCATACCGCAAGAGCCAAGAATAAACAATGCAGTGTAGCGGTAAAATCTCACATTACCACGAAGGTCGAGCAATAAATGTGTGATATGGTGGTAAATCAAATACTTCTCCCGCATCCCCACAAGAGCCAAGAAGACATGGTTTAGTGTAGTGGTAACATCCTTCATTACCACAAAGGTCAAGAAATAACGGTGTGATGTAGTGGTAAGATCCCGCATTACCATGAAGGTTGAGTAATAACGATGGAGTGTAGCAGTAACATCCCACATCACCACAACCATCATGTCAAAATGATGAGGTATCACGGTTAAACTATAAAATGAAATATCACATTTATTTGAGGCATTTTTTTTAAACATCTTGCTTTCCTTGTGTATATTTCTTCCATTTTTTCATTTATGTCTAGCAAGGCACTTGTAACTACAACATATGAAAAAAAAATCCTTGTTGTTATGCTTTGATAGATATCCCCTCATTATTACCGGATATCTGATGTAGTGCACATTATTATAGTCTAAGCCTATTTTTCAAATTATTTCATTTAGCATCACCAATATTGTCCACAAGAATATTATCCCTATTTAAAATGATGGAAATGGTTCACATCTCTGAGAACAATAAGTCTTGCAATAATCCTAGAGATGAATTTAGATGCAATGTGAAAATCAAAACATACTCAAAGGTTCTTAACAACTCTAATAGTTGTACCAGGGGCCATGTTTAGCAAACCAAATGCAACTGCAAACTTTTCACTATGGTGGTAGATAAATGATTATTTTTTCTTCTATTCCACAACAGTGAGTAAAAGTCTTGAATCTAGAAATACCCTATTGCCTTCATTTGCCAAACTAGTTTCTCCAATTTTGCATAGATCTCCCATGTTTGTGGATGTGTTTTGTCTCCTACAAAAAAAATCATGTACCATTTTATGCCCTTCAATCCAACTACATGTAGGTATCTTTTTAATTTATCTATCTTTCATCAATCTCCTTACTATTTGAACCTCACCACAACTACCTACTTCTGCATAGATGTTTTAGAGAAGTACATCAGTTGCAACATTTTTAGGATCCAACTAAAAAAATAGTGTTGTTGGAATACTCATCCTATATTCATATATGATCCATAGGAGCCAAAGGTTTAACTGGCATCTGAGTAATAATGTTTAGGGTTTCCTCAAGATAGCTAGCACGGGCATGAAGTTCAACCATGCACACCTAATGATCAACTATATATGTAATGCAATAAGGGTTACTCATGTGTGAAGTTTTTGAAACCCTCATCCACCAAACCTGGATGACTGCATGCATCTAGAACACAAGCAAAGCTTACAATGTCGGTGTTCTAGAGTGCTTCATTAATTCAAAGATTTTGAGAGCTTCCTTGCAAAATCCATTTTGTGCACATTCTGCAATCATATCATTTCATTCCATAAGATGACATCTCTTTGAGGAATTTTGTCAAACAATTCATTTTTTCCTACATTTTGGTGTCAAATCTTTGGTAATTATGGTTAGTTTCATTACATTCAAATTTTGAATTATGGGAAATTATATACAATAAATAGATTGATGGTTGTTTGGATAGTGAAATTAGCTCTCTTAAAAATTAACTGAAATATCTAGAAGGATTATTTTAATTAAAGAGGATTTTGTGGTTATTTTTGTAACAATTATTTTATAGTGCAACTAGCTTTCTATTTTCATTCAAGATACAAATCATCAAAGTCA
Source organism: Sequoiadendron giganteum (assembly GCA_007115665.2). NCBI lineage: Eukaryota > Viridiplantae > Streptophyta > Pinopsida > Cupressales > Cupressaceae > Sequoiadendron > Sequoiadendron giganteum. Next base: position 505,162,179 of record CM021104.1, on the reverse strand, counting down.
AGCACATACCAAGAAGATGGTACTCTACTTCAAACCATCAATCTCACTTAGTTTAGCTTGCTTACATGAAGATATTAAGGAATTTCTAAAAAAATAATATATATAATTTTTTGTTTGTGAAGGAGAATCATGTGAGATTCAATATGGTAGTGGATCAATATCTAGTTTCTTAAGTAAAGATGGCGTCACAGGGTGCTGCCACAATAGTGGTTTATAGTTTCTAGGAGATCCTGATTTTTCCTGAAATCACATATTTTTAGAAAATATAATGATTTAATCCCTCAAAATTTCCATTTAAAGGATTCCAATTGAAGAGGGTTTGATCAAACCACCTTCAACCAAGCCCCCTTGGATAGAACCCCGCTAGTTTTAAACCATACCTATAATAGAGTCTCCTTTACACCTATCAAAATGCTGATAAAACCCCACTTTTGATTTACCTTTTGGGGGATCAAATGAATTCATTTAATTTTATTTTTTGTAAGTATGTATTCCTTATTATAAGCTTCCAAAAAAGTATAATTTTAATAAAATTTAAATTGATTATTATATTTATTTTGTATTTCTTGTGAATGTAGGTTTTTCACTGAAAATCAAGCTCTTTGTTCTACACATGTGGAAAAATAAAAGATTATTAAAAATAAAATTAAAAATATGTTCAAGCTAGGTATTGATGTCCTTTATCTATTCAAAAAATAAAATAAAATTTTGATACATAGAGAAAAAATTATGTTGTATACAGTCTACCTATGTCTGAATTGTAATTTTTTTGACTTTGAAACTTTATTAAGGAAAAAATATTCAATAGAACACTATAAAAGAAAATGAAAGTGCTTGATATCATAGTTACAAATCTAAATTCAAAAAATATATAATTTTATCATTCATACAAAAAAAAATATTTTGTATACAATGAGTGTCACTCCTTTAAAATGTTGTTTTAAAAAAAAACTAGTTTTCGAAGGAGATGGAAAATAAGTGCAATCTGATTCGAAACAAATTGAAAAATATATATTTAGAATCTATAGAAAAAATGTCACAAATCACTAATTTTCATCATCTTTAAATTTCTCATGGTTTAACCACTATAGGAGCCCGAAAGTTGAGATTTAGTTAAAAAAAATTAGTTCAGTGTCCAGTTTGCCCACAAATTGTAAACCAGTATTGCGGGATCACCCCACAGTTGTGAAACATCATGTTAGTAATTTTTGGATGTTAAGGCTTCCCGGTTGGATATCAAAGATCTTTTCTCATCAACTTAATTTTAAATTTATGTATAAATGGATTCTTCCATGGTGTGGGTTTTTACTCAGACAACACGTACACCAGGGTTGACATTTTTGTTGTAAAATCAAGTCTGATGGCATTCTTGGGCTTGGTTTCTAGGAAATATTCATTGATAATGTTGTTCCAATCTAGTTAGTGTTGATAGCCTTCATTCTATAATGTCAACTTCATTCTATAATTTGAGCATATCACCTTTCTTAAACTTTGAACAAGATTCTGAAATCAAGGGTTCAATATGCATATTTTAAGCCTATGTTGAACACTCTATTTAAGGCATTTGTTGACAAGGCTACATTTTTTTAATTGATGTATCTTTCTATTGTGTTTGGAATTTTATAAAATTACAATATACAATGCACTTTTATTCTTTATGAATTGAGACTAATAATAATTTTGTTGGTTGTATTGAGGCACAACTTCATTCATGGCAGAAAAGGTGGCACCCTATTGCTCATATTAGATGGCACATTGCATATAAAGGAGGAAAGATTCTAGTCAGGTTATTGTTGACTGCATTGAAGAAGAGAGCTTCATATATGGGACACAATCAACACTCTCCTTCTTGGATTCTACATGCTACAACTTACTCCGAGAAGATTGCCTATGTTGTAGAAGTTTTAAGAGATGAAAGGGGCATGTGCTCACATTAAAGGGCTTCAAGAATATGTTTCCATCATTGTAGAGGTTTTTTGGAGAAGTTTCTTTCTTGTATTCATTTTTGTGCAATATTGTAACTCAGATTTTTCAATCTTGTGACTGAAAATAACAATTTTAATACTCTATTTCTAAGTTGTAACTAGAACATCTTTCTTTTTATTAATAAAGTTCACTGATTTTTCCTTTTTAATGGTTGTCTTATTGTGTGCAATTGATGATTGATGTGTATTTTTTTTTTATGCTTAAATCCTCAAATATCAGTCAATTAAAATGACTAACTATACTACTAATTGACCTTAGTTAATAATTAAATTTACTAAATATACTACCAATTGACAAAAATCTGTGATTAGTGAATAAAAATGACTAAATAAGTGACTAGTTAACAACAATCAATGAATAAAAAATGACTAAATAAGTGACCACATTACAACAATCAATGACTAAATCAACAACTAAACAAGTGACCAATTAAATATATCAGTAAATAAAAAATGACTAAATAAATGACCATATTATAGAAATCATTGACTAAATCAATGACTTTAAATATACTACCAAATAGATCAATCAAAACAACCAATAAATGACTAAAAAGGTTTAGTCATCAATCTTATCGTGTTATATATGACTAGCAATAAACTACTAATGGTCACGTGACCAATTTTAGTCATTTATAAGTAGTTTTTAGTAGTTTTTCAGTCATATATTGCTATTTATGTACTAGTGTTGCAACACCATAAATTTTGCAGGGTACTCCCATGATTCTAATGTTATTACCAAGTCTTCTATGATTCCCTTGAGTTTGACTATAGGCCTATCTCCTAACTATAACACAATAGGTGTAGGTGTGAGCTCCATTAGTTGTAATAATTTCATGGTTTCTTTGTTCATAAAATTAATGGCTACCCCAAGGTCAGTTAAGGTATTCTTAATGAGAGTACCATTGATTTTGACATCCACCATAGGGCTCCCAAGATCTACATACTTGGGGATAGTTATGTTTCCCAACATAATATCTGCAAGTTATCATAAGACATGTATAGTATAAGGGTCCTTATGTTTTTTTATTCGATTTTGGAGGAATAACTCTCTTATTGTTTTGGTATAAATGGGAACTTCCTTAATGGCCTGTATGAGGGGTATCTTGATGTAAAAATCCTTGAACTATCCTAATAGATCATTTTCAGCTTGTGAATAATTTTTTTGGAATGTTAATCTCTCAATGAATTGAGGTTTTGGACTTATATTTGTTGGGTTGACCAGATTTGATCCATGTTCCCTAGGTTGTCTATTCAAAGTCTTTACTAGGAGTTCCTCATCAACCAACTCTATCATGTGAGGAGATGAAGGCCCAACTAACGTTTTCCATTATTTGAGGTGGACGCCAGTCACTTCAACCCCATAAGTAGGGTATTGGATTGTTTCATTATCATAAGCTTGTTGAACATGATTATTATTGGGGTTAGGTGCAAGTTATACTAGAAATTGAGGTTCTCTTGGTCGTGTTGGTGCAGCTATTATTGGGTTTGAAATTATGGTTCATTGTTGCATGGCTACAAGGGCTACTATGGCTAATGATTATAATTTAGATTTAGATTTTACTATTTCTAACCTCTTTACCACTATGGTTTCCATTAATTTTTTTTTGGGGTGGCCACTGAAAATTATAATTAGGTCCTTGGTAATTATGTCATGACCACATGAATTATTTTTATTGAGCCCAATTGGATTGGGAAATTGGCCATTAAGAGTTTTATACATTGGCCCAAGGTTGAGGGTTCCAATTCGGGAAGTGTGCATTATTACCTATAAATTCCATGTTATGGGTTGAGGGATCTTGGGACATACCTTATCTTGTTTGGCATGGTTTGTGTTGGGATAAGGTGCCATTAACCCTATAAATCACAATATTGTATTTATTCTATTTATTATCTGTAATTTGTAATTAACTGTAAGGGATGTACAGGTTTCACCATCAGTAGTAAATTATTTTTACTGGTACGGTAATTAATTATTTACTAGCCCCGATAATTACTGTTTTACTGGCTGGGAGTTACTGAGTTACTTATACTAGCTTGTGGTAACGGTAATAGTAAAATGGTTTCACATGAGAATTTTGGCATCCATATTGGGAATATTGGGTTATGACATGTTATGACTCTCGTCATATGTTGTAAGAGAATCTATGATAGTTATGACACCTAACATTCGATTCTATGATGATTGTGATGATATTTATGACATGCGTAAGAGCTTATGATGCATGTAAGAGCATCTCCTATTTTATAGGGATTCTTATGACATATTGTAAGGTGTAATTTCATGTAAGAGACCATGTTTAGCATGTAGGGGTCGTATGGATTTTTACCATGGTTTTTTCGAACCTTTTTTGACCCATGGTAATGTTTTATGGTGGTATTTTGAGCCCCCATGAGTCTATATATTGAGGGGTTGAGTTGGAGACACTATGAGATGTTTTAAAGGTATGGAGGTGCTGGTGGATTGAAGAGTGAAGAGGAGATAAGGGAAGTGAATGTATTGTAATCTTGTTTTAAAGATAGTACAACTCGAGTCTCTCTTCTTGGTGGAGTTTTTCCTGCAAGGGTTTCTCCATGTAAACATTATGTTTATGTGTTTATTCTTTTGTTCCATTTCTATTATGTTGTGAGATCTTGCATTCTTATATTGTTGATTTGTGCCTCTTTGTTTCTTCTATCTTATGGTGATGTTATTACTATTATAATTTCATCTAAGGTGGTTTCATCAATCATGTTAGAGTGGTTGATTTTAGCATCATAAAGAAGTTGAATCTCTTCATGGTATTTCAAAGATTAAGAAAACTTAATTTTTAGATTTGCATACAAATTTCAGGTTTCTATTTTGTAGTATTCAAAGCCTTATATCTCACTAATTGGTATCATATCTTGGTGATTTGGTGATTAGAAATTGGATTAGAGATTTTTCATTTATTCCAACATTTGGTATCAAAGCTTAAGGTTATTCCATGGCTTGCATGTGCTCATATGTACTTGCATGTTCTTGGATGTGAGTTGCATGTACTTGCATGTTTCTTTCATGTGGTTGCATGTGGTTGCATTTTAGTTGCATGTACTTGCATGGGCTTGCATGTTGCTTGCATGTGCTTGCATGTGATGGATTCATGGTAATTTCGGTTCTAGGTATTCCTCCTTTTTTGAATTTTAGCTTGTAAAGCTTGTGAATTTGTTGGAAGGAATTGTAGAGTTGGAGGTTTTTTCGGCTGCAGTGGATGTTCTATATGTTGGCATTGTTTTGCAGATCTGTGAGATTGGAAGCCATGGTATTTAACTTTCACATGGATATTGTCAATGAGATCTATAGTGGGCTCTTGAGGCTTAGGGTTATGGATCTTCTGGAGTTGATCTTGTGGTAGTGATTTGGAGCTCTAGTTTTGCAATATGTGAGTATCCTCTTGCATGGTGGTTATGTTCCTTTACCTTGCGGTCATGTGAAATGAATGGTTATTCATGTTGGATGGCTGTTTTTGGTGTCATGGTCACATGGAAGAATATTTATTTTTTGAACTACAATATGAAGTGATTATGTTGGAATCATGGTTTTAGCCCTTGGTTACATGAAATAATTGAATGATTTTCCACCGGTTGCATGTGAGTTGTGGAGTTGGTATTTTAGTGATATAAAAACTCCCGGACAACCTAGTTCCTTTTCTTTCATATTCATGTTATTTTAGATATGTAGGTTGTACAGTTTTCCTGTTACAAAAAGTTGTGGATTTGTAGATCTATGATATTTCATTATTTCAGATGACATATATGGTGTGAATATTTGGATGCATAAGTGATTACAGATTTATAGAGAGATGGTTTTGTAGGTTTTGCATGTTAACAAAAATTTGTGGTTTGTAGATTTGTGGAAAGATTGTATTTAGACTCTTAGAGTATTCTAGATGGAAACAATTAAATATTTATAGGGATTCTTGATTGGTTCTTATGATATGTGGTTACTCTTATGTGGATTTGTTTGGAAAATTGGGTCTAGCGTTGATCCTAGTGTTTGAGTCTTGGAAATATACATGTTATACCTAGTTATATTTTTTATTGATGTGGAGTTGAATCTATTTTTTAGTTATTTGAGATTGGAGCATTGACCGTGTTTTTCTCCTCTAAGATGTTGTATGAGTGCAGATCTTGCAAATTTTCTGATGAGAATTCTATTTGGTTGACTCATTCTTGGCCACCTTTATTACATTGGTATGTTTATTGTAGTGAGACAAAAGGATGGTTTAGAGTACTTGATATAATTATTCATTAGAATCTATAGTAGTAAGTTATGGTGTATGAAAAGCTTTGTTCACTTTTAGTAGAGTTTTGGTAATGATGTTTGTCAGGATACCATGTATACAACTCAGTATCACTTTCAATGGGAGTTTTGTGAATTTACATAGTGTGTTCTATCTTCTTAGTTTGGAGATTATGGTTTACTTGACCTTTTGGGAGTTGTTGTTACAATGGGATTCTTTGATTGTGTTGAGGCCATGAATGATCTTTATTTAGGAGATGGTTATCACGATGTCATCGATAGCTTGGTTACATGTTTTAGTGAGATATTTTGATAGTTATGGTTTGATGTTTATCTTGTTGCCATGTATAGCTCGGTATCATGGCTTAGTGGGATTTTTGGCAGGATATGGTTATCTTCATATTATTTGAAGAGGTTTTAACATCTTTTTTCTTGGAGGACCCTTGGAGTCTTTGGTAAAGGTGTTATTGTTCTTCCTTTGGAGAGGATGTAGTTCTCTTTGGTTTTGAGTATTAATCATTTTCTTGGAGCTTCATGATTTTATAGGTTGCATTTGAATTTGGCATGGATTGATTAGTGGCTACTCATGGATAGTAGAGAGACTTGGGTTAGGCTAGATATTTCTTATGTTAAGAGATATGTGTTGGAATGGTTACTTGTTATGAAATTTTTTCAATAGTAAAGATCGAGGAGCCTACACCTGGAAATGGATGTGAGTCCATCATAGACTTGATGAGAAGGTTGTCTTTATTGAAATCTTATATTGCTTGGTGTTGTATGCATAGGACAATCTTCTATCCCACTCTTGATCTACTTGGTAGGTAAATGATCTAAGAGGTGTTTCCTACCTAATTATTAGATGCATTATTTATATGTATCTTTTCTTCTCTTATGCATTAGTCTTGAAAGTTCAATTTTGAGGACTTGTTGAGAAGTAGATGCATGATTCTATGTATTTCCATTGTTCTCCTCGTAATCTTGAGCTTGGGTTAATTTTGAGGATTTGGTAGGAGAGGTACAAGAGATGGATAGTGGCTTTGGGAATATTCCCTTATGTTGTGGGAATGTTTGGCTAGTTTGATCTACTTTATATGAGAGGTTTGCATCTATTGCTGCCATGTTTTCATTTAAGTTGAATGGTTAGACTTTGATATCCTTTTAGTTTGGGAGTGTTGAAGGAGATCTTACTTTACATAGTTTGACACATGTTAGTGTGACCTATAAGGACATGGTTTGATTTGTAGGTTATCTATTTCTTGGTATATTTTCTTCTTCCTGAAGATTCTTATGTTTATGGATTTGAGGTGTGAATGGAGTCATGTCTTGTTGTTTGTACTTCATTATTTTTTGGAAATAGTTTGGTTGCTCCTTGATCTCTTTCTTCATTGGTTGGAGGACTTGGGAGAGTTATTTGGATTCGTAATGAGAGATGTATTTTTCATATCATTATATGATTCTTTGACACTATGATAGAGGATTTAGACATATCCTCTATGTGGCGTGCTATAGGACTTGTTAATGTTATAATATTGTTTTCAGATTTCACATCACCTGTGCAGTGGGATTTCCAGAAGGTATATGTGTTTTGTATGAGAGGGGAACCTCTCTTGGACTAGTTTCACTTTACTGCAGTGAGTTACTTCAGAGGTTTTTTATTGCATGTGTATGTGTGTTATTACCTTGGAGTCTTCTTTTGTAGGATGGTGGATATACAGGGACTTGTTTGTAGATTCAAGTTGTTATTTTAATAGCATGCATATCTACCTATGATAGTTTGTTTACCCTAGTTTGAGGTATGGATAGTTTTGGATGAGCCAACAATTTGTTGTGGTTGCTATTCTAATTTGGTATGAGTGTGGCAGTCACTCAGAGTCTTTTTTTATCATTTGAATTTGATGTTTGTGTTCAGGCATAGATTGGTACAGGTTTTAGTGACAGTTGTATGTTTCACCGTGGCATGTTTCTTGTCCTCTCATGGGTAATATGATGTGAGGATTTCTTTCTTGAGATGTTGGTTATCATGGTTGCTTTTACAGGTATCTTTTTGGAACACAAAAGTACATGTTGAAGAATCAATGGTACATGGTTGGCTAAGGGATCTTTATTCCCTTGTTGAGATTTCCTATGGGTTGATTTACAATGTATAATGTCAAGTGGGAGAATGTTGGGATAAGGTGCCATTAACCTTGTAAATCCCAATATTGTATTTATTCTTATTTACTATTTTTAATTTGTAATTATCCATAAGGAATGTATAGGTTTCACCATCAAGAGTAAATAATTTTTACTGGTATGATAATTAATTATTTACTAGCCTCGGTAATCACTGTTTTACTAGCTGGGAGTTACTGAGTTACTTTGACTGGCTTGTGGTAACAGTAATAGTAAAATGGTTTCACATGAGAATCTTGACATCCATCTTGGGAATAGTGGGTTATGACATGTTATGACTCTCATCATATGTTGTAAGAGCATCTATGGTAGTTATGACACATATCATAAGATTCTATGATGATTATGACAACATCTATGAAATATGCAATAGCTGATGATGCATGTAAGAGCATCTCCAATTTTACAAGGATTCTTATGACATCTTGTAAGAAGGTATAACTTCATGTAAGAGACCATGTTTAGCATGTAAGGGGTCATATTTATTTTTACCATGGTTTTTCCAAACCTTGTTTTGACCCATTGTAATTTTTTATGGTGGTATTTTGAGCCCCCATGAGTCTATATATTGAGGGGTTGAGTTGGAGAGACTATGAGATGTTTTACAGGTACAGAGGTGTTGCTGGATTGAAGAGTGAATAGGAGATAAGGGAAGTGGATGTATTGTAATATTTTTTTGAAGATAATACAACTTGAACCTCTCTTCTTGGTGGAGTTTTTTCCTACAAGGGTTTCTCCACGTAAACATTGTGTTATGTGTTTATTCTCCTATTCCATTATGACCTTGTATTGTGAGATCTTGCATTATTATGTTGTTGATTTGTTTCTCTTTGTTGCTTCTATCTTATGGTGATGTTATTTCTATTATAATTTCATCTAAGGTGGTTTTATCAAGCATGTTAGAGTGGCTGATTTTAGCATCATAAAGAAGTTGAATCTCTTCATGGTATTTCAAATATTAAGCAAACTTATTTTTCAGATTTTCATACAATTTTCAGATTTCTATTTTGTAGTAGTCAAAGTATTGTATCTCACTAATTGGTATCATATCTTGGTGATTTGGTGATTAAAAATTGGATTAGAGATTGTTCATTTATTCTAAAAGTTTGCATTGGGATATGTAAACACTTGACCATCTTCATCTTTTAGGGCATGAAGTTTTAGCTTCCCTTGCTTATCTTTAGAAATACTGGCCATTACCTTGCACTCGTAATTCATCTTCTTTTGTTGACAGTGTGTGCAGCATTATTCAAGAAGTACTTCATGTTTTTAGTTACTTATTTTTAATATGGAGGGTATCCGATTGAGCATTCAAATGGATAATTATGTCCGTCATCATGTTTGATAGAATAGTGCTCATCTCTACCTTAGAGACTCTAGTGGATGATTTGTTTAGGGAAGAGGTCTTGTCTCCCCTGATCTTCTTGGTGAAGGACTTGGAATAGTTTCCACATACTTTAAAAATCTCATCAAATGGTAAATATGAGATGTCTCCTTCCCTAATGAGGTTGAGGGCATCCATGCAGTCCTCATTAACTCCCCTTGAGAATACCAATTTTAGGGATTAATCAGGAAGTCCATTTTGATGGGAATTCTTGGGGTAGAACTAAAAATTCTCAATATAGTCTTCTAATGGCTCTTCTTATTTCAGTGACATCAGAAAGATTTCATCCCTCTTCCTATCAATGCCTCTACAATAATCCTATTTTTTTTCTAAGAATTTTTTCGTCATTGTATTCTAATTGGGAAAAACATCTCTTCCCAACCCCATGAACCATATCAAAGTAGCATCTTTTAGTGTAGCTTGAAACAATTTAAGTTTGTAAAAATTTGTGGTATAGTCATAACTTTGACATAGCACATCAAACTCAAAAAGAAAGGAACCCGAGTCCTTTGTGACAAGTCCATAAAATATAGGGAGTGCTAAATGAGATATGTTCTTCAAAACAACTACCCTCTCCTAGTTGGTTATAAGGAACTCAAATGTTACAATCTCTAGTGGGTCTTCTACTGCAACATCACCCATGATTCCTAAATGTATTCAAGAGGTCTCCTCTATGTTTGGTATAGGTACTAGTGTCAAGGATGATTCTTCTTTAGGGATACCCTCTCTCTATTCACTTTGTTCACCAGTATTCTCTAATACTTCATGTGCTAAGGGGAGAAATCTTCCCAGAGCACCTCATTGCCTCCACATGCAATGGTTGTGAATTTTTATATTAGCGGTTCCTACACATTGTTATTAAATCGTGTTTTTATTGATGTCTAAGACCTATTTACCCAATGCTAAAATTAAAATTGCTAAATTATGAAATTTCTTGAAAGTAAATGAAAATACACAAGAGAATCTTGAACTTAGCACCATCCCCAAAAATGACACAAAAAATTTAGAGCCTCTATAATATCTAATTAAGTCAATGCTACTAGGTAGACACACAACTCAAAGCGTGGATTTATAGCTAAATAGTTCATCTTTCACAAGAGGCTACATTGATTTATCAACCAAGGACTCATAAACTTTAGACAATGTTGACACATTCTATATCAATGGATTATAGGTCATCACACATGTATAAAAGACTACAAAATTTGGAAAATGAAAAGAATTGCTAATTCTCAAGGGTATGTGCAAGATCATCATGGAAAAAATAGGCCCTTAAGTGTCGATAAAAAATCAAAAAATCAGAGTTAGGCAACTTGACATAAATTTTTGAATAAGTTATCTATATTATTTCAAAAATATGTAAGAATAGAATCAATAGCAAATTGAATGTAGTTTCTAAACTACTAGGTTTATTTTTTTTTAAAAAGAAAAATCTATTTGGTGAAAATTTGAAATTTCAATGCAATAGTACTTAAATTTTAGGGAAAAAATAAGAAGTAGGTGTCCATCTGACCACCCTAACCACAATAAAATGATAACATTTTTTATAAGATTTTAGATATAAGTAGATGACTCATGTCCTGTGCGATGCATATTTTTATGTAATTTTTTTCAAAGTAAATAATTAATTATGAATTTTTTATTAAAATTTGTAAAAAATACAAAAACTCGTATGTCTAACCACCTTAATTTGGTAAAAACTTCATGAAATTCAATTTTGTTTTTTCAATCCTATAGTATTTGAAGCATAGAATGTGACACATGTTTTAGATTCAAAAAATGTGATACCATTTGAAATGTATAGATGTTTTTCAATTAGTCTATCAATCAAAACTTTAGTCGTAATTCAAATAGAAAATGAATAATAATTATTTATTAAATTCAAAGTAAAGCATAATTTATATTGGTGGAAAGCTGGGAATATCCTTTAAAAACCCTTTTTGTTTCATAAATTTTAGGTAAAAAATAATTCGTCAGCCACATGGGCCATCATATCACTTACATATCGCCACTTTTTGGCCCATCATGATCTTGCACATACCCTCAAAACAAGGGAAATAAATATAAAATGCTACCTTTTGCTCCAAGTACCTAACACTAAAGATTGTAACTATCAATTGTTAAAACTTAACAATAGTATCCTAACCTAGCTAATTCCTCTAGAGTATGAAACCAATATGAAGCTACATAATTCAGTTGAAAACTATAATTCAATTCAAAACTATAGAATCACATTCATGAATTGGAACACATATATATAACTAAAAACTACTTAACTAATTCCAACAATACACTATTTAATATAACAACATGAAATGAAGTGGATTAGTTGTACCTCAAGTGACCCTTTCTTGAGTTTTTTCTTTTACATAAGGTGTCAAATAATCACTAGTTAATAAAAAATTCATGATATGGAACTAAATCCCTTTATTACATATAAATTCTACTCTTACATACAATCCAATAAGAATTTGTTGAAGATATCTTAAATTCAATAACATGTATCGATTGTTGTAACTAGTAATAGATAAAAACTAACTTATCATCTAGATTAACAACTAGAAACAATGATCAAAAACTAGATTCACTCCTTAGAAAAATATCCCACAATATAGGATATGTAAGGAGTTTTTATTCCTATCGGACTGAAAAATACTTATAAAGTACTCGTCCACTCTCCCTCAAAGATAGGGAGAGGACTTTGTCTTAAAACAAAAAAACAATAATTATGATGCATGCATAGAGAAACTAATTTAGAACTTTGTGCCTAATGGAAACTGCCATGATAGAGACATGTTCCTAAGGATAGTCACGTCATGAATTTTTCTCATTTAGAATAGACTCCTTTTCCTCCTAGTAGTCTTATTCGATGAATTAGAATATGATGTGGTGAATTACAATTGATCATTAAATGACCACCTTCATTAGCTTCTTAAAATGATGCACTTATGTTTTTTTGACCTCTACCCTACAATTGTTTTCATTCCTCATATTATGGGCTAGAAAACTTATTGCTATGAGTTACAATCCTTCTTGCTATAAGGTGTTAGTTTCATCCCTAAGGCATCCACATTATTAACAAGCATAATTTAAACATAGAATCATACTAAATTCTATAGACATTCATGCATTCACACATACATATGTAAATATATCATATTTCCATTTCCATATACTTAAGTATACTTTAAAGTGTATTAAAGGCGTACAAAAGATATATAAATTCTTGGGAAATTTTGTGAAACTTAGCAGATGAAAGGATAAAAACATAAATTGATAGTAAAGTAAAACTAGCCATTAATTGAACCCATCAGAGCTGATCACAATTCATAATCCTACTCCATCCTTATAGTATTACCCATCAAATAAAATATTTCATACATTATATTTTATAACCTTATCTAGATATTATAGAGAACCACCATATTCACTTAAATTATTGATCTCTACTCGAAAGTTACCCATGTCCATGTCAATATAAAATAAGTCCTACTTGAGATTATAAAGATGTTCAATTGTATTGAAGATTATTTCTTTCCTATTCAAACTCACATTCAATCCATTGATTAGGATCATAGCATAAGAACATTCTAATTAGATACTTCTATTGATTATAGTTGACCAAATCTCTTGATAATTCTATTACATAATGTGGGGATACGTGTTGCAAGGTGTGTGCCCTTGGTATCCTTGTGTTGTGTAGAGAAACACTTGGGTTCAATACATTGATTAACAACCTCCCATGGATTCATTAACTTTGGTGGTTGTATCAGGCATTAACAGGTTGATCTTTTGGTGCAACAATAACCATCTATGCAACAATTGATACTAAATCCTGGGTCACAAGTTTGAACCCCTTTCTTGTGTTGGGTGGGTTGTTGCAAGGTGTGCAACCATGGTATCCTTATGTTGTGCATCATAGAACTTGGTTTCATGACTAGGATTACCTGCCTCCCATGGATTCATTAACTCTCGCGGTTGTATTAGGCATTAATAGGTCAATCTTTTGGTGCAATGGTAACCATCTGTAAAACAATATACTAGCCACTATCAAGTTTATCTTGTATTCCTTTTCAAGACATGTATCCCATCTAAAATTAAGATCCTTCATGATCAATATTATGGGGAATTCTCCATAATCCATGACAAAGAACTAACTAAGTAATCTTGTGACTTGTAAACCTAACTAGTTCATGAATTATAAAGGAATAATATAAGTAGATGATTGAGAGTCAATCATGTAATTTTTTATGAGCTTGTACATGATGGAAAATGTTAAAATTTACTTAAGGTTGATAAAAAATACACCTAAGGTATTTTAACTAGTTTATTGATTTTACCTATCACATAGTTCCATTTCTTCTACTCTATACCATGTTTTTTTTATTTTTTCTAATATATCTAGAGGAGTGTCATAGATTATAGATAGATATCTATTATTGTGCTTTTTTATCCTCATGATTTCCATTTGACAAACTAGAACCTTTATTTTTCTTAGTATTCATGTCATCGCTAATGGGATATATTTTAGAAATGAAGTATCTATAGGTATAGTAGTGGCTAACAAAGGAGGGATATGAGTGGCCTTACCTTGCTTTATAATTTCTCTATCATTTCTACTATAATTTTTAGTTAACTGACCCTCTTTTTTGCTTGGATTCTCATTTGAATCTATAATTTTATCATCTTGGTAAGACTATTTTAAATATCAATTAGCACCTTATCATCACCTTCCTTATTCTTGGCATGAACCTTATTATAGTGATTGATAATTTTTATACTTACTTTCTGTTATGAGATTTCTATTGGTATTTCCTAATATAATACCTCCCTTCTAATCATTTTTCTTCTTAAATTGTAATCACTCTTGAATGAAGAAATGGATACTATAGTAAATCTCTAATTTATTCTTTAGATGTTATCCTTAATTGAAACTTTTGTAGGGAAGAATTCTAATTGTGAACATGGGATTTATCCTCTTACTCATTTAAGAATACTTTCTTGTGATATGAATTCTCTATGCAACTTCTATCCTTAATATTGGTCTCATGTCCACATTCATAAATAAAATAATAATCATAAAAACTATAAATTTCCTTTCAATCTATCATGTTAATGTTAGGATTTTAAAAAACATGAGCCATAAGATCAAACAATGAAAAAAACACCTTCCACATAAGTTATTTGCAAACAAAGATATGTTATATTCCTCAACAAGAAAAAGCTAAGGAAGTAAGAGACTATCAAAATGGTATGAAAGCTCTAGAGAAAATAAAATGAGGGTTGAATGCTATATATGAGCAACCCTAAACATTAAAGGGATTAGATTGTGATAAGTGTCAACATCTCATCTAATGAGACACAATGATCTAATAATATCTCTCTAGTTAAAATCTAAAATTACTCCTAAGTTTAGCTTAACTACAAGACAATAAATTAGACTAATAATTAATTAAAGATTAATTAATTATTAGCTAATTCATAATTACTCTAACACCCCCACTTAAGATCAACTTAGGGATTAGCTAAAAACCCTAAAAAGAGAATACATGATGGGTCCCGATAAATAAGGTTTGGTGAGGCACCCATGTCCAAACAAGAGTTCTCTCACAACTAGAGAAAAGGAGAAAACCACAGTGGGAGAAAAATTTTGTCCAAAAGAGAGAAAGGAAAATGAAGGAATGAAAAAACCTCCAAATAAAGGTGAAGAACTAAGAAGCATCGAAATGAAATAATTTCTCAAAAATAAAGGAACATGTAGAACATCACTAAAGCATGAAGAAACTGAAGAATACTGTCAAATGATGACTGATATAGTGCTGAAATGAAGAACCTATAGAAACATGAATGCAAGAGTGTACATATGGTAAATGATCCATCTCATCGAAATGCATGTAGCAAGTTGTTGATATAAACTATATATGAAAGTACATAGGAACAAGAACTAGATACATAGATCACTCAAACGTGAAACCAAGGAAGCACTAGCACCAATAATAGAAACCCCCCCATAATGCTAAAAAGGGAGAGCCAAGAT
This sequence comes from Sequoiadendron giganteum, assembly GCA_007115665.2. NCBI lineage: Eukaryota > Viridiplantae > Streptophyta > Pinopsida > Cupressales > Cupressaceae > Sequoiadendron > Sequoiadendron giganteum. The sequence goes on along the minus strand of CM021104.1, from coordinate 505,146,340 downwards.
AGGTACACTAAAAAAGTGTGAAACCAAGAAGTGCATGTAAGAGAAACAACCTACAAATAAAAGGGTGTGCAAACTAAGGCACACACGCATGAGGAACGAATCACTAGGATTCACTATTTTCATGGAAGGGACACTCACTTGACAAAGGTGTAATGGAAAACCAAAGGAAAAAATCAACCCCCCCATATAACTTTATATCATAGTGTGGGTATAAAAGGCACAACAGGATGTGAAAAATCCCCAAAAAGTATACACTAGAATGACACTTTATCTCAGTGAATCTACAACAATAATGTGTATGAAAAGGATGTATACAATGCCCAAATAGGATAAAATACTAGAAATACATATAGAACAACCAAAAATGAGTCATCCCACACAAGCAAAAAGTTCCCTAGAGCTAAGACATCCAAGTAATTCACAAGAATGTGAAAACATAAAAGCCTAGATAAAATGTACCTAGAGAGAAATATGGAAAAACTGCATGGATGGTTGTGAAGAGCTCTAAAAGACCATACCAACATCACTGGAATTGTGAAAAAAGAAGAAATAGATCAAAAGTTATGAGCTCGGGATTGAAAACATCACCTCTGACTTCAATAGGTTGTAGAATACACTAGCGCTAAAAAAAGGTGATGAGACCCATGCCACTAGAAACATGGCAGAACTAGCTTTCTGACAATATCTTGTTTGCCAAAAACCAATATTGTATGCTCAAGTTATGGCAAAAATAAAAACTCTTTTAAGGCACAAAGAGGGTTTCAAAGGGCGTAGGGTACATGTCGTACGCCTGACATCATGCAAACATCAACATGATGTCAATGAGAATATTTGGGGAATATTCCCCCTGCCACCCAAAAAAAATCAACCCTCCAAAATAGAAAATTTCCAAAATATTCATGTCAGACAATAGAATATTCTTTCTATTTTACCGAAAAATCCAGACATACCGGTTTGATAGTCTCTTGCATTCTGTAGCTTTTTCTTGTTAAGGAATATTGCATATAATGTTGGCAGATATCTTATGTGGAAGGTGTCTTTGTTCACTATTTGATCTTGTGGCTCGTATTTTTCACAATTCTAAATAATCCATATGTCCATCCATGCAATTTTTCTATATTTCTCTCCAAGTACATTTTATTCATTTTTTCACACATTTTCACACTTTTGGTGAATTACTTGGATGTCTTAGCTCTTGGGAACTTTTTTTCATGGGATGAATCATTTCGGCTATTCTTCATGTATTTCTAGTATTATATTCTATTTTGGCATTGTAGACACATTTTTATACACATTCTCTATTGTAGATGCATTGAGATAAAGTGTCATCTTAGTGTAAGTTTTTGGGGTATTTTTCACATCTTATTGTACCTTTTGTACTTGCACTATGACATAAAGTGCCATGGGGGCGTTGATGTTTTCCTTTGGTTATCAGCACACCTTTGGCAAGTGAGTGTCCCTTCCACGACAATAGTGAATCCTAGTGATTCTTACCTCATGTGTGTGGGCCTTAGTTTGCACACCCTTTTATTTGTAGGCTATTTCTCCTACATGAACTTATAGGACTTATATAGTTTTAGTATACCTATCTTGCCTCTCCCTTTTCAGAATTATGGGAGAGTTTCCACTATTGGTGCTAATTCTTCCTTGGTTTCACATTGGAGTGATCTATGTATCTAGTTGTTGTTCCTATGTACTTTTGAATGCAATGTATAGAAGTGGCTGGTTACATGCATTTTAGTGAGATGGATCATTTACCATATGTATAATCATGTTGAATGCACATGACAACTAAGAGGGGGGTGAATCATTTGTACATTAAAACATCAAAACCCTTATTAACATTCAGATCTACATTATTCCATAAGCCCTTAACAAATTGTAGTGTAGGAAAATGTACTCCTTTATATTTTCACACCTTTTTGGGTCCCCTCAATTAAAATGGACTTAATTTTTCCTTAATAAGAACTATTTTTCTTCTACGAGCCTAATAAATTACATTTTTGAAGGGGAAACCAAACAAAAATTAATACCAACACATAATACTTTACCTTGAGCAATGTGTGTTCTAAGAATAAGGACCTGGGACCCATTCACCCATGGGTGAATGGGTCCTCCCTAGGCCTTTAACCTTAAATTTGAAATATGTTTTTGGTGGCATTTTAATTTCCCCAAATTCAAATTTTAATGTCAACTTGTAATGTTTAATTCTTGGGAAATTAAGGATACATACCTATAAATACAAGGTTACTTCATCAATTCAAATCCTAAGAAGAAGCTAAAGTTTTAATGCAAGTATTCCTAAAACTAAGATTATGATCAAGGGCATTGAAGAGAAGATTTATTAGTGATTTATTGTAGCAATCAAGATCTCAAACATCATTTCAAAGTCTTTTGCAATCATGCATTTTTTTGGAGATAACATTGTGATGTAGGTTTCAAAAGATTCAAGCAAGCATTCAAGTCATATTTCAAGAATCAAGATCCAAATCCATTGAATCCATTTCATGCAAGATCAAGATCAAACTTTAAAAAGGTTTATTCAATGCTTTATTTAGATTAGATGTTAAATATTTATAGAAAGTGTTCCAAAATTGATAAATGCATGGAGTTTTATTATAAATATTTTGATTCCATGAAGATGTAGAGTGCTTAATGCTAAATCTACTTGAATATATGCAATTACGTTGAATTTCATAAAATATTATTGCAAATCTTTAATTTCATAAAGTTGTTAATTGACACGTGAGTGATAAAATTGGGATCACATATGTTATGATCCTTTGGACACTAGTTAACCTATGAAAACCATAGACCCCTCGTGTTTAATAGAAATTTACACAATCAACCCTAAGTGAACCTAGAGCATCAAGACTTGACATTCTCGAGCCTTGGGATCAAGTTGATATCACCTTAGATTTAGGTTTTTCTGATAGATTTTTCAAGAAAGGTAGGTTCTCATGGTCCTCTATGAGAATTTATTTGCATGTTGGTGTGTGTGTGTGCAACATTTGCATCAACAAAACAAACTTTCATGAATTCATTTGAAGTTTGCAACACAAAGTCTACATAATATGGAAATTTGATTACAATATTGTTTTTAGTCAACAAATGACTAAATGGCAGCAACATATGACCTTTATATAATCTTAAAATAACACAAAATTGGGCTACAACAATGAAAACAACCTATGTGCTTCATGAGAACCTCCAAAACTACTCTTTCCTCCTACAATCAATCACCTGAAACCATTCAACCTTCAACAATGGAGCCTTCAATATTTAATGGCTTCCATAATCCTCTCAACTTGCAAGAAAAATTCTTCAAACCCCTTTAGAGAATACCATGCCCAACTCTCCCTTTCTCCAAACATGAAACAAACATTGAATGCCAAAAACATGCCATACAATCCTCCCCAAAAATCAAAAATTTGATTTTTCCCTCCAATTGGAAAATTCACAACCACCTCCATGGAATGAGTGGTTTCAAAGATGTAAAAATCAATAAATGATTTTTAATGGGAAGGTTCAAAAAGTTGGGGGGCCAAAATTTCAAATTTTTTTTGAAAGGTTGTAATGCAAGCACGTTATAAAACACTCACGTTATGGCTTGGTGTGACCAAGCCTAAATCTCGGTCACGCTGGGCCTATAACGTGCTCATGTTATAATGAGAGCGCGTTCTAGCTTATTAAAACAAAAAAAGAAAACCATATCATTTCATTTTCACTATTGTTTTTCTTGCCCATGGCTAGAAAACCCTGCAATTATGTGCTCGCATTTTGGAAAGATCAAAATTTGCAATTTATTCCTCGAATCATTGCAATTTCATCACTAGGATGCTGCCACATCGACGAGGAGGTCAAACATGTAAGAATTGTTTGTTTTTTTGTGAATTTATTGTTAAATAGGTAATTTTAGGTTGTTTTTGATAATCATTTCTTTAATTTATAGGAGATGTTAATCAACCTCAAAACCCTCCTCAAAATCCTCAACATCCATAGCAACAAGCACATCAACAAAATCCTCAACAACCACAACAACAAACTCCTCCACCAATTCCTCAACATCCTCTTGGTACACAACAAAATTTAATGGGGGAAATTGAAAACAATCAAAATCAGATTGAGGAGTTAATCATGAGGTTGAACGATCCTTTAAGTTCAATAGTGGAAAGAAGAACACTTGTGAATTAACTTCAAGACATGTTAACACATGTAGATGCAATCAACAAACAATTAAGTGGTTGGGAAGATAGGAGGCAAACGTGGAGGAATTTTTATGCAGATAAGTTATCATATAAAGAAGTAAAAAATTACAAAATTACAAAATATGATTTGTGCTCACTATTCACTAACCCACGCACAAATCAAAATCTTGACCTTAATGCCAAGAGATTTCCTATCCATTGGTGCCACCACCAATGGATTATGAATAATTTTTGGGATAGGTGGTAGATGGTTTTTTACTATCCACCATACAACAATAATGAGGTCCCTCAATATTTCTTGAGGAAACTCTATCATGAGTTCATCCTCAAAAAAATCCCTAACTATTTTGATATGAGGGACTTTTAGGGGAGAGGTGGAGGGTCGGCACATGATAGACCATGTGCACATTAGGATCCTCAATGGAAAGGGAGATGAGATCTCACTAGGCCAACTCATGAGAACATTGTTATCCCTTTCATTGCAAAGGAGAGTGTTAAGGTGGACACTTTGCAGTCTATCAACTCTTTGACCCAAAGTATCATCCAGTGTGTTGGCCAGTCCTGTAGTGTAGCACCATCTAGGTGAGATTTCGAGGTGTAGGCTTCCACCCCATTCTTTTCAAGTTTATGGGTCAACTTGTATATATGACCCCATAGACACTCAGGAGGCTAGTGCATAGGATACATTTGTAGCTACGAAGATGGCGATGGAAGATGGCATTTTGAATGAGGATTTTGGCATCAATAATCAAGTAAATGTTAGCATGTTCATTGAGTTTAATTTATTAAATTTCATTTTTTAAATGCAAGATTAACTAATTTAGTTTAATTATTGTAATACAATTTTAGGGTCACAGTGTTGATACTAGATACACAAGCCCTCCACCTATTTATTAATCCATTGTATCTACCACTAAGGTATGTAACTAGTAAACAATTATAAATATTACATGTGAATAGCATTGTTATATGAATGGTATTCTAATATCTTATTTTGGATGTTGAATAGGCTAATATTGGAGGTTTCACGGGAACACCTCCTAGTGCTAACAGAGTTGTACAAACCTTCATGCAAGTAATAGAATAAATAATTTAACTAATGAATTGTACTTAGTAGATTTGTGTAGTTTATATTCATATTGTTGATTACATTGCATTGTACATCTTTCAAACTCAAAGCATTACTTCACATTGCATAACTAGTAACTAGTGTTGATAGATGAAAAATTTTCAATTACAATATAGTTGTTTAGAAAGACAACATAAGAAATGATGCAATTACTTCACATAGCATAAGTAATAACTAGGAGCATCTACCAAGTGCATTTTCTTTTCATGACATTCCATGAGACCACTTTGTATTGAGGAATTATTTCAAACAATTCATTGCCTTGTCTATGCTATGGATGCTTGGAAAAAATCTATGAAAGAATAATAGTAAGTAATAGCATGTATAGGGCAATGAGTTGTTTGAAAAAATTCCTCAAATAAATGTGGTCTCATGGTGATGTACATCACCATGAGACCCGATTTCTTTTAGGAATTTTTTCAAATAGCTCATTGCCTTTTCTATGCTACCACATTTTTCATACATGTCTACCAAAGCATTTTATCAAACAATTCACTTCCTTGTTGCTATGGCTAAAATCCTAAAAAAGGTTCTTTCCAAAAAACTATGGATGCTTGGAAAAAATATATCAAAGCATAATAGCAAGCAATAGCATAGACAAGGCAGTGAGTAGTTTGAAAACATTCCTCGAAGAAATGTGGTCTCATGGTAATGGAATGGCATTCCATCACCATGAAATCACATTTCTTCGAGCCATTTTTCAAACTACTCACTGTCTTTAGAATAGAAGCCAAGGATTTAGCCAAAATTCCCCTCCAAATTACTTTCAAGGTCCTCATCCTCATCCTCAATTTACCAATCCATGAAACCTTCCAGATCTTATTCCACTTGTTTATATCCCCACCACTCCCTCTTCATGTCATTATCACCCTCCATCTCATAACCAAGACCACACTATACCATCCACCCCATCCCAACATAATACCATAGAGAAGGAAATGAACGGTTTGAAAAAATGCCTCAAAGAAATATGGTCTCATGATGATGGAATTCCATAACCCATTTTTTTTCATGGAATTCCATCACCATGAGACCACATTTCTTTGAGGCATTGTTTCAAACAATTCACAACCTTCTCTATGCTACCACATTTTCATACATTTCTACCAAAGAATTTTATCAAATGGTTCACCACCTTGTTGCTATGGATAAAATCCTAAAACAGGTGCTTTCGAACAAGCTATGGATAGGGAAAATAGTAAGCATGATATTAATAAATATATAGTTCAATAAGTACACAAAATTTTGTTCATTATCTCATACATTATAAGCCATGATGTACATCACTATTGTAGTTTTCGTGATTGAATAATTTGTTATGTTATTTTTAGATGTTGCAAGAGAAACACCTCCATATGTTCATAAGGAAATGGATCTTGGTGTTTCTTCTTCTATATACTCCTCGATGCCTCTCACAGGGGTATGATGCAGATTACTAAATTTCAATTTACATTTGTTGTTATAGATGTTATTTAGTGAAAAATCAAACCAAATTATTGATTCGTAGTTTAATTTTTCTTTGGATGGTTTCTATAGGAATTTAGCATGCCACAACATGGGCATGCGAAAATTTCCCTCGAGGAGTGTGATCATCTAGATGCGGTAAGTGATTATTTTGTTAAATATATTATTTTTTATAATTTAATTTCTATATATTAATGTCTTTACTTGTTATTGTAATAGATAAGGATTGATTAGGAACTAAACCTTAGGAGGAACAATAGGAGCACTCCTTAACCTGAAAGTAAACGAGTGAGAAAATTATTGCCATCCGGCCGACCAAAAAAGCACAAGAGTTTGTTTCAAGAGCCTGGAGGGTAATGAATTTTGATTCCATGGCCCTTTGTTTTATACCTATATGGTATTTTTGGTAATATTTTATATTGCATATATTTGACATTGTATGCCTACATGGAATTCTTGTAAGCCTATATTGCTATTTTGTATATATTTTATACCTATATCAACATATATTGATGTATACCTACATAGCTATTTGGTTAATACAAATCTTTTTTATTGATGGTGTTCATATTTGCATTATAAATCGGTGGTTCAATAGATATGAGTTACATGTATTCGAGTGTATACTTTACAACTTACATGTATACTTTGTGACTTATGTGTTTTCATGCGTATACCGTGTATTCATGCATATACTTTGTATTAATGTGTATACTTCAAAGTTTACGTGTATTTGAGTACTTGTGCTTGACTTATTCACATGTATACTTATTAATTTGTTAGCCCTAGCAGAGCTCATTGATTTCCTTCATGGTTTGTCTTGAATATTTATTGATTGATGCTAAACAACTTTATTAGTTGATTCTAAACAACTTCAATATTTCCAAAAATGATTCACCAACAATGTATCATTTACTTACGTGCTAATTCAATATGGAATCCAAGGAAGAATTTAAAAGGGATAAAGCTAGGAGGAGAGGGAAGATAGATATTTAGTGTAACCTATTGTACCTTCTCTATACAAACCTATAATGGCTCTTGTATGATTTTATATTCCATTTTCTACTTTTCATATCCCATTTTCATAGGTGGATCATCACTTCTCTCATTTTTTTTCCTTATCCTATTATAGGTCCTCACCTCTGCTTGTGGTATTCTAAAATAGGCTCTAGTTTGTGGTGGGAACCCACTAAGATTCAAAGGAGCCATTAGTTTGTGGTGAGAACACATTAAGATTCAATTTCTTCTAGGACATTTGATATGATTGTGAAGGAGTAGGAATAGGGGTTGTAATATCTCATGTATCAACATATATTTATACCTCTTTTTTAGGATATTTTTAGCTTCTAATTATGGTTGAAGCTCTAGTATCAACAAATTTATACCTCTTGTTCACGATTCTCTTTAGTTAGGTTATAAGCCACCATATGGGCTCATATTTATATTGACTTATGATTAGGTTTAGCTATAAATCTTTCAATTTTTTTCTAGAATCTTGCAAAATTTCCTCTTTAGAACAACCATATAGTTGTAAGGGCAAGGAGGATAATTAAAAAATTTATTTCCCTTGATAGACTTGAGGATGATCATACAATATTTTAAGAGTCATGTAGCCTTCTCATTTGTGATTAATCCATAATACGAATAAGAAAGTTACCTAAATACTAATATTAATAATAATCAATTCAATGTAAGTATGAGATCCACATAGTAATTGGATCATAACCTGTTCAAGAACAAAAAGGTTTACGATCTCCTCAACTATTTTGACACCCAAATGTTTTATTTCTTTCATGCAATCATATGCTTTTGGTGTGGAAAACTCAGACTTGTCAACTTTCGTGTAAATCTTTCTCTTTTCCTTTGTTTTGCATACCATCATAAGGGATCGAGCTAGTTGAATGTAGCTCAGAGTGATTCGACGTGTTTGGGTGAAAGAGAGGACCATGCCTAGCATAAACATACCCATCTGGATGTGTTGGAACAGTTCATTTAGTCGTATGAGTTGTAGAATGAAAACTGCATCACTTTGCAACTTTACACTGTTTTCATTTGACATTTTTTTCCTCAACTAAAAATTCTTCACCACGAGAAAACACCTCCAAGATAGAAAAAACTAAAATATTTTATTGTAGAGGGTCCTAACACTATCTCATAGCCTTAGAAAAAGATTTTTTCAGCATCATGATTTCTAAGTAATAGCCCATCAAAGATTGTAGTCATTTTTCACTTTGGACTCTTAAGGGATCGAGCTGGTTGAACGTAGCTCAGAGTGATTAGGCGTGTTTGGGTGGAAAATATGATAAATCCTAGTGTAAATGTTGTTAGAGTAATAAGTTATTTCACTTAATTGATTTAATCATATTGGTTAATTAATTAAGTCACTTATCAGTTTAGTTTTACTTAAGCTAAACTTAGGCACATTAATAATTAATCATTTATTAATTATTAAGTGTGCACACTAGGGTTTCTTTTTAGGGTTTGATATCCTTTCTTAAGGATTGATCTCATTGTAATTAATCATTCTCTATGGAAGCATATTCAATGTGGTAGTTGTTCACATAATGCAAATTGGTGTTTTCATTAGATCTAAGTTGTATAGCAACAATATCTTGCTTGTTTCTTCATAGTGTGATAGGTTTATCATTGTAGGTGATTCATGGAGTTGTCGGAGTACATACATATACAATAACATAGTATTAGATTCACCAGATCTGCAGCCACTTTGTTCACTTTATTCAAAGAAATCAACTCATGCATTGATATCCATGATCCATGGTCAAATTTTGAGCATTCCATTGAATCCAGAGTTGTTGAAACAGTCAGGTTTTCCTATCATTTCATCGAAAAAGGCCTCCATTTTTCAAATCTGTGAGGGTTTGAAGTTTATGAGGGTTTCTAGATGCAGAGCGTACCTACAATTTTGGAGTGTTTCAGCCCAAATGGACCTCACCATCATATTCAGAGCGCCCAAAAACGACTATCAAATCATCAACATAAGACATAGTGATTCTGGGAGGCAAATTTTTTTCATTTCTGGGTCGTATGGCTTGGTACGACACACAATCCAAGAAAAAATATTAAAAAAATAGAGGTAATGGTTGCCGTCGTCAGTTAACTGCTAGCGGTTAATGCTAGTGGCTAGCCAAACCGCTAGGCTTAACCCTCAAAGCCTTTTGGAGCAGTTTTGGTATTTTGGCGATAACTTTTGCATACGAACTCAGTTTTTTTAAAACGAAATATCATTGAAAAGATGGTTGCGAGATCAATTCAGTGGTGTAGGTTTTATTTTCTGATTTTTCCATTTTTATGCCTTTTTTACAGTCAAAGTTAGAAGATGTTTTTAGTACATTAGGGGCCGTAAATTTTGCGTCTGGACTCCGTTTTGTGCAAACAAATAGGCATTGGAAATCTGGTTCAGTTCTCTACACAATGATTGAAATTATTTTCCCAAATTTTTCCTCAAGTATATTTTATTCAACTTTTTGTGTTTTCACAGTTTGCTTAATTACTTGGATGTATTGGCACTTGGGAACCTCCTATTTGCATCATTTGGCTCTATTTCATTTGATCTACATGTAGTAAGGTCATTTTTCTTAGATTTTTTAATTTGAAGAGTTATCATGGGTTTTTCTACTCACCTTTCAGTTGTAATCCTAGAATGGAGTAATTATGAGTCATGGAAAAATGGAATACTTACACATTGTAGGTGGCTTAATATTTTTCCTTATTTGTATGATCTAATACCTAAACCAACTGCTCCAGGGGGAAATTAGCTTGGGATATCACTAGAGATCACATAGTAGGACTTATATTGTCTAGTGTTGATAATGACACTATGTCGGTTGTATCGGACATTGATTGTCCCCACCCACTTTGGACACTTGTTTGGGAGATCTATGGAGACCCAAATTTCTCTCCATTCCAAAAATATCCTACTTTATATTGTATCTTACCCATTGTTTATAGAGAGAATATACCCTTTGATCATGATACTTTAGAGGAGCTAGAGTATTTAGACATTCTTGCATGTTTTGATGGATCAGAGGCTTGTCTCATAGTTCCTACTCTTCAGATTGAGATTACACATGTATCATCCATTGTTCCTGATGACATCAGTATCACCACATTGGCCCCTATGGATTCATTCAACATCATAACCATCTTGGTCATTCATTATCTGCTACATCATGAGATTCTTATCTTGTAGACACATTCTTGTTTGTTAAGTCTCACACTGCAGATCTTGAGGATTATTTTGAGGACATGCATCTCCTCTACCTTGGCAGTTGGGTTATCATTGTATGCCCACCATTATTCATTCATTCAGAGGTTGCATTTTAGGATTTTCAGTTTGGATTTGGCATAATGTGTTTCAGTTCAGACAAAGATATTCTTCAACATCCTATCATGGCACACATCTTGAGGCAGATTGGTTCATCACTCTTCATAGGGTTTCTTCGAAATTTTCCTTTGGATCCATTTCTTCCGAAGGGGAGGAATATTATGTATCGCTTCAAGATCTCTTTTTGGATTCTACATCAGGCATCTACCATTGCGACTGGAGTTTCTTCATTATGGAGGGCCTTCTTGTCTCTTTCTATCTCTCCTATGGAGACCATTGTATATGTACTTATATGATAGAAGTTGTCTATAGGGGGTATCATGTAATCCACCTCCTATCCTTCTTTCATTAATGCATTACATTCCTTTCTTTTCTCTCTTTTGGAGGGGAGTTTTATTCCAATGAGGTTTTCTCCCTTTTTTCCACTTTATTGAGATTGCATTTATACATGGGTACCTGATCAGGCCTTGTTGTCGGGACCCATATTTGCTTTTATGCATATTTTCCTTAGTGTTTTAGCTACTCTGTAAGTTCATCTTAAGGGGGGGTTTTAGAGTAATAAGTTATTTCACTTAATTAATTTAATCATATAGGTTAGATAATTAAGTCACTTATCACTATAGTTTTACTTAAGCTAGAATTAGGCACATTAATAATTAATTATTTATTAATTATTAAGTGTGCACACTGGGGTTTTATTTTAAGGTTTGATCTCCTTTCTTAAGCATGGATCTCATTATAATTAATCATTCTCTATGACATCATATTCAATGTGGCAGTTTTTCACATAATGCAAATTGGTTTTTTCATCAGATTTGAGTTGTCTAGCAATAATATCTTGTTTGTTTCTTCATAGTGTGATAGGTTTATCATTGTAGGTGATTCATGGATTTGTGGGAGTACATACATCTATTCTAAAAAATGTACCCATCTAGACATGTTGGAACAATCCGCTTCCTTGTATTATTTGTAGAATGAAAGTCGCACCACTTTGCAACTTTACACTACTTGCATTTGACAACTTTTCACTCAACTAAAATGTCATCACCATGGAAAAAGGTCTCCGAGATAGAAAAAATTGAGAGAGGTTATTGTAGAGGGGACCAACACAATCCTATGGCCTTAGATGAAGAGTTTGTAAGTATCACAGGTTCAAAATAATATCCCACCAAAGATTGCAACCATTTTGCACTTTGGAATCTTAAGGGATCAAGCTAATTGAATGTAGCTCAAAGTGATTTGGTATGTTTGGGTGTGAAAGAGAACCATTCCTAATGTAAACATACTCATTCAGATGTGTTGGAATAGTACATTTAGCCACACAAGTTGCAGAACAAAAGTTGCACCACTTTGCAACTTTACACTATTTGCATTTGACAACTTTTTTCTCAACTGAAAAGTCATCACCATGGGAAAATGCCTCTGAAATAGAAAAAATCGAGAGAATTTATTGTAGAGAGGCCAACATGATCTCATAGCCTCATATGGAGATTTTGTAAGCATCATGATTTTTGAGTAATAGCTCATGAAAGATTACAATTATTTTACACTTTGGACTCTTAAGGGATCAAGTCGGTTGACCATGTAATGCCGTGCAATGCAACCCTAAAGGAAGTTTTAATTAATGACTTAAGCAACCAATTTTTTTAAAATAAAGTGTAATTAAAATACATATTCACTTACTAATTAACAACAACCTCTAAGGTTACAATATTGGGATTACTTAACCCCACACATACAACATAAACCATAACATTAAAAGACATAAGCAATAAGTATTAAATCAACATATGATACAACATATCATAAAGAGATATACATACAAGATACCATTTCATAATCATTAACTTAATCAAATAGTTACATCACCCATTCCTAGAATGAGGCAGTAGTACAAATATGTTACAATTACATAATTTCACCTCGTAAATACAAGAGGGCTAAAATAACTTATTACAAATTGAAAGAAACTTCCAAAATTAATTTTAATTCTTTTCCTTCTTTTAATTTTCCCAATCACACATTTAATTAATTAATTTAATTATTTAATAATTAAATTCAACCCTTTGGATTAAATTCAATTAATTTAATAAATTAAATTTAATTAATTAATTTAAATTAAATAACCATCAACATGATTTAATGCAATCATTCTAAATATCTATTTCCAAATCAAGAATCCCTTTAGAAATAAATAAGATTAGATCATGGCAATCAAGGACTCGACACACACGACTGATGACACACTAAGGCTAGGGTGTAGACTTGACACAAGTTACATAGCTACTATCTCTTGTTCAACTTAACCATTGGATCGACATGCTCAAACCTGTGAAACCAGGTGGAGTCGATGTCATGTACCTACAACCTAAAAATATAGTAACCAACATCATATAATATAAACATCATAGAATAGACACCGTGAAGAGGAAATCATGGAATCATAGGGTGCTCGTAAGCGAGTGATGTGAACCCATCCCCTTCACCAATACACTCATCAAAACTGACATTTACAACTTACTTAATAATCTCATATAAAATCACATGTTATATCTACTACATAATTACACCATTTAAAGCATGTAAAACAAAGCATCAGATAAACCACATCACATAAAATAGTCTATCGCACTATAAATGGCAATCAAATACACATACAAGATAAAGTATTTGAATATCCAGAACATAAATCAAAGCAAAACAAGGACACACTATCCAGTCCGGAAAGAAAAACAAAGGGGTGTTACATTCTCCCCCCCAAGGGTTAGGCTTACTCCTGGAAGCCTACAAAAACCCCATATGAAAACTCCAAACAATCACACATAACCAAGGGTTCCAAACTAAACCACTCCATATCTCAACACATAAATAACAACAACCCATGCCGTATACAACTCAGCCAAGTACACTGTCAATCCAAACGAGACAACATGGTGAGACATCCACCAACCAAGTCTCCAAAAACACATAACCATGGATTAACATACATAATACACATATGTACCAATACACAAAACCAAAAACCATCACAAGACTACACTAGGGTCCAATTAGACACCAGAAAGCGACATACCAATCCATGATAGAAGAATCCATGAACCAAGAACAACTAACCATCTCAAATAAATCTAAGATCATATAATATAAACAACATAGAATACACATCGTGAAGATGAAATCACTGAATCATAGGGCACTTGCAAGCGAGTGATGCGAACCCGTCCCCTTCACCAATACACTTGTCAAAACTGACATTTACATCTTACTCAATAATCTCATATAAAATCACATGTTATATCTACTACATCATTACACCATTTAAAGCATGTAAAACAAAGCATCAGATAAACCACATCACATCAAATAGTCTATTGCTCTATAAATGGTGATCAAATACACATACAAGATAAAGTATCTGAATATCTAGAACATAAATCAAAGAAAAACAAAGGGGTGTTACATTTTTCACTTTAGACTCTTAAAGGATTGAGTGGGTTGAACATAGCCCAAAGTGATTAAGCATGATTGAGTGTGAAAGAGAACTATGCCTAGCGTAAAAGTACCCATCTAGACATGTTGGAATAGTCTATTTGGTCATATGAGTTGCACTAGTTTGCAACTTTACACTACTTGCATTTGACAAATTTTTCTTCAACTAAAAATTCTTCACCACAAAAAAATACCTCTGAGATAGAAAAAATCGAAAGAGGTTATGGTAGAGGGGCCCAACATGATCTCGTGGACTTACGCAGAGATTTTTTAAGCATCACGGTTTTTGAGTAATAGCTCATCGAAGATTGCAACCATTTTTCACTTTATCCTCTTAAGGGATCGAGTCGGTTAAATGTAGGTTGGAGTGATTCGATGTATTTGGGTGCAAAAAAGGACTATGCCTATGCATAGATGTGTTGGAACAGTTCGTTTGGTCGTACGAGTTGCAGAATGAAAGTTGCACCACTTTGCAGCTTTACACTATTTGCATTTGACAACTTTTTCCTCAACTAAAAATTTGTCACCATGGGAAAACACCATTGAGATAGAAAAAACTAGGAGATGTTATTATAGAGGGTCCCAACGCTATCTTGTAGCATAAGACAAATATTTTATAAGCAACATGGTTTCAGAGTAATAGATTGTCAAAGATTGCAATCATTTTATACTTTGGACTCTTAAGGGATCGGGCTGGTTGAATGTAGGTCAGAGTGATTGGGGGTGTTTCAGTGGGAAAAAAGATAAATGCTTCATAAAAGTACCCATCTAGATGTGTTGGAATAGTCCATTTGGTCGTATGATTTGCAAAACGAAAGTTGCACCACTTTGCAACTTTACATTGCTTGCATTTGAAAAAATTTTCCTCAACTGAAAAGTCATCACTACATGAAAAGACCTTCGAGATAGCAAAAACCAAGAAAGGTTATTTTAGAGGGGTCCAATGCAATCCTATGGCCTTAGACATAGAGTTTATAAGGATCACAATTTTTGAGTAATATCTTGTCAAAGATTGCAACAATTTTACAATTTGGAATCTTAAGGGATCAAGTTAATTTAACGTAGCTCAAAGTGATTAAGTACGTTTGGGTGCAAAAGAGGACCATTCCTAGTGTAAATGTACCCATTCAAATGTGTTGGAATAGTTTGTTTGGTAACATAAGTTGCAAAATAAAAGTGGCACCACTTTGCAACTTTACACTGTTTGCATTTGACAACTTTTTCCTCAACTAAAAAGTCGTCACCACGGGAAAACACCTCCGAAATAGAAAAACCTGAGAGAGGTTATTATAGAGGGGCCCAACATAATCCTGTAGCCTCATATGGAGATTTTGTAAGCATCACAATTTTTTGAGTAATAGCTTGTAAAAAATTATAGTCATTTTGCACTTTGGACTCTTAAGGGATCGAGTCGGTTGACCATATCTCAGAGTGATTAGGTGTGTTTGGGTGCGAAAGAGGACCATGCCTAGTATAAACATACCCATATGGATGCATTGGAATAGTTTGTTTGGTCGTACGAGTTGCAGAACAAAATTTGCACCACTTTACAACTTTACATTGCTTGCATTTGACAACTTTTTACTCAACTAAAAAGTCGTCACCACAGGAAAATGCCTATGAGGTAGAAAAAAATAAGAGAGGTTATTATAGAGGGGTCCAATAAAATCCCATAGTCTTAGATGAAGATTTTATAAGCATCACAATTTTTGAATAATAACCCGCCAAAGATTGTAGCTATTTTACACGTTGGACTCTTAAGGGATCGAGTCGGTTGAACGTAGCTCAGAGTGATTGGCTGTGTTTGGGTGTGAAAGAGGACCATTCCTAGTATAAACGTATCCATTCATATGTTTTAGAACAACTCATTTGGTCATACAAGTTGGAAAACAAAATTTACTTCACTTTCCAACTTTACACTACTTGCATTTGACAACTTTTTCCTCATTTTAAAATTCGTCACCATGACAAAACACCTCTGAGACAAAAAAAAACTAAGAGAGTTTATTATAGAGGCACCCAACATGATCCCATGGCCTCAAATGGGGATTTTTTAAGCATCATGATTTTTGAGTAATAGCTCATCGGGGTGATCCCACAATAGTGGTTTACAAATTTTGGCCAAACGGGGCACTGAAATTATTATTTTTAACTAAATTTTCACATTCAGGCACCTATAGTGGCTAAACCATGAGGAATTTGAAGATGATGAAAACTAGTGTCTTGTCACATTTTTTCTGTAGATTCTAAAAATATTTTTTTCAAACTTTTTGGAATCAGATTGCACTTCTTTTTCCATCTCCCATGAAAACTATTTTTTTCAGAAAACAACATTTTTAAAAAGTGATGCACACCGTCTAATGCATAATTTTTTTTCCATGAATGATAAAATGATAATTATTTCAAATTTATATTTGTAACTCCGATAGCTAGTGCTTCCACTTGGTTAGATAGTTTTTTATTGAATAATTTTTCTTTAATCAAGTTTTGAAGTCAAACCAATTACAATTCAGACATAGCGTGACCGTATAACATGTAAAGTTTTTTGTATATATCAATTTTTTTTTTTTTTGTTGGATCAAGGACTTCAATATCTAGTGCACTCATATTTTTCAATTTTTTTTTTAATAATCTGCTATTTTTTCACATGTGCAGAACATAGACCTTCATATTCGAGGAAAAACCTATATTTAATAAAACTAAAAAAACAAATACATAATAAAACCAAAACATATCAAAATTATATTCGTTGGATAGCTCATTCCAAGGACTACCTAACTCCAGTTGGTTTTGTGAAGTCTCTACCACTTTCATGTTCAAACCGAGCTTTGAAGTGAAAAAATTTAGGTTTTTTTTGTGTCTGAGGGGGAGAATGAGGGATAAGGGGGGTTCGCTCGAACCAGGGTTCGAGCGAACCACCTCACATAATGCGTTTTTTTTTGGGGAAACTAGGGAAAGGGTTCGCTCGAACCTTGGTTCCAGCAAACCCCTTATGGGTTCGATCAAACTAGTAGGTTCGTACGAACCCCCAAAATCACATTTTTTGGCATGGGGTCATTTTTTGTAAGTTTTCCTTCCTCATTGAAATTGTAAACCACTATTGTGGCTTCACCCATCAAAGATTACAACCATTTTGCACTTTGGACTCTTAAGGGATCGAGCCAGTTGAACATAGCTTGGAGTGATTCAATGTGTTTGGGTGTGAAAGAGGACCATGCCTAGCATAAATTTACCCATCTAGACGTGTTGGAATAGTCCATTTGGTCGTACGAGTTGTAGAATGAAATTCACACCACTTTGCAACTTTATATTGCTTGCATTTGACACTTTCTTCACCAAGTGAAAATTGGACTCCATGAGAAAATGACTCTATGACAGTAAAAACCAAGAGAGGTTATTGTAGAGGGACCCTACGTGATCCTGATGCCTCAGATGGAATGCCCATAAGTGACATGGTCTCCAAGTGACAGACCATCAAATATTGTTACCCTTTTGCAATTTGGACTCTTAAGGGATTACACCGCATGAATGTAACTCAGACCGATTCAACGTGTTTGGGTGTGAAAGAGGACCATGTATATCACCATGAGACCCCATTTCTATGAGACATTTTTTCAAAGATTCCCCTACCTTTTCAACCCTACCGCATTAACAAGATAGTGAGCTCACAATCTTGTCAAAGGTCACTTGATTTTTTAGATCCAATGCCTTAAAGAAATGTATGCAAAATGTGGTACCTTTGACAAGCTAGTAAGATCACTAGCTTGTCAATGCAGTAGGGTTGAAAATGTAGGGGGTTGTCTGAAAAAATGCCTCAAAGAAATGGGGTCTCATGCATACATCACCATTAGACCCCATTTCTATGAGGCATGTTTTCAAACATCCCCTACCTTGTCAACCCTACTGCATTGACAAGCTAGTGAGCTATCACCGTGAGACCCTATTTCTATGATGTATTTTTTCAAACAACCCCCTACCTTGTCAACCTTACCACATTAACAAGCTAGTGAGCTCACTATCTTGTCAAAGGTACCACATTTTGCATACATGTCTGCCAAAACATTAATGTCAAAAAATTCACATGCCTTGTGCATACTTCCATTTTGAGTCTATCTTGCAATCATGGCATGCCACAAGACCACATTTTTTTAAGGCATTGGATCCAAAAAAATTTGTGACCTTTGACAAGCTAGTAGGCTCACTAGCTTGTCAATGTGGTAGGGTTGACAAGGTGCGGGGTTGTTTGAAACAATGCCTCATTGAAATGGGGTCTCATGGCGATATTTGAAAAAATGTCTCATAGAAATGGGGTCTCATGGTGATTTTTTCAAAAATGCCTCATAGAAATGGGGTCTCATGGTGATGTTTGAAAAAATGCTTCATAGAAATGGGATGTCACTTTGAGACCCCATTTCTATGAGACATTTTTTCAAACATCACCGTGAACCCATTTCTATGAGGCATTTTTTCAAATAGCTCCCTACCTTGTCAACCCTACCACATTTTTAGCTAGTGAGCTCACTAGCTTGTCAATGCAATAGGGTTGACAAGGTAGGGGCTTCTTGAAAAAAATCCTCATAGAAATGTGGTCTTGTGACATGCCATGATTGCAAGATGGGTTGCACCTTTCCCCATGTTGCTAACTTAGCCTTGAATAAAGAGTCTTGAAATAATGGAGAGAAGGGTTAAAATCCCTTGTAGGTAGACTAAGGGTGATCCAACAATACTGGTTTACAATTTTTGGCCAAACTGGACACTAAAATTATTATTTTTAACTAAATATTCACATTCAGGCACCTATAGCGGCTAAACCATGAGGAATTTGAAGATGATGAAAACTAGAGTCTCCTCACATTTTTTCTATAGATTCTAAAAATATTTTTTGCAAATTTTTTGGAATCAAATTGCACTTCTTTTTCCATCTCCCATGAAAACTGGTTTTTTTTCAGAAAACAACATTTTTAAAAAGTAACGCACACTGTATAATGCCATGAAAGATAAAATTCTAATTCTTTCGAATTTAGATTTGTAACTCCGATATCTAGTGCTTGCACTTGGTTAGATAGTTTTTTATTGAATATTTTTTCTTTAATCAAGTTTCAAAGTCAAATTAATTACAATTCAGACATAGCGCAACAGTATAACACGTAATTTTTTTTGCATATATCAAAATTCAATTTTATTTTGTTTGTTGGATCAGGGACTTCAATATTTGGTGCACTCATATTTTTTAATTTTTTTTTTTTGATAATCTGCTATTTTCCCACATGTGCAGAACAAAGACCTTCATTTTCGATGAAAAACCTATGTTTAATAAAAATAAAAAACAAATACATAATAAAACCAAAACATATCAAAATTATATTCGTTGGATAGCTCATTTCAAGGACTACCTGATTCCAGTTGGGTTTGTGAAGATTCTTCCATTTTCATGTTCTAACCAAGCTTCAAAGTGAAAAAATCTGGAGTCTTTTTGTGTCGGAGGGTGGGAAGGTGGGAAAAGCGGGGTTCGAGTGAACCTAAGGGGTTCACTCAAACCTGGGTTCACTCGAACTAGGATTTGAGCGAACCCCCTTTCCACAATGTGCAAACAAAGGTTCCACATGTAAAGGGTTTCACTTAAACCCTGGTTGAAGTGAACCCTTTGGGGTTCATTCGAACCTTGAGTTCGCTCGAACCCGTGAAAATGATTTTTTTTTGCATGGGTGAGTTTTTTGGAATTTTTCCTTCCTCACTTGAATTGTAAACCACTATTGTGGCTTCACCCCTAATCAAGGAAACATTAAAAATATATCACAACATTAGTGATGAGGTAATTTTAGTCATGAGGTAAGTTTAGAAATATAGATGAAAACCAAAATAGATTCAAAGATCTATCAATGTAGGAGGAGTATATTCCAATTTTGTAGAGACGTGTATGGAAAATTTGGTAGCATAGACAAGGAAATCAACTATTTGAAAAAATGCACATCACAATGAGACCCCATTTCTTTGAGACATTTCTTCAAACAAATGATTTCCTTGTCTATGGTGTTTGATAAAATGCTTTGGTAGACATGTATGGAAAGTTTGGTAGCATAGACAAGGCAATTAGCTGCTTGGTAGAAATTATTGATAAAATACCTCAATGAGATATAGTGAAATAACCTGAAATCCCCAGTTGCTCACTCAATGATGAATATGCATCTTGTTAAATTTAAATACTTCCATCATTGATGGGATCTTGGACATAGTGAAATAACCCAACTATTATTATAAAAATTACAACTAATTTTATTTTTTTGTTATTATTTTTTTAAATTATTAATTGTTCATTTCTTATGTACTTCTATTCATATGCGAGATATATGATGAATATATGAGGATGAGTGATATTAAGGATCATGAGTGGGTGATATCATTTAATAACTTCCATATAAACATTACCATTTACATGCTAGTCTATTCACTTAAGAGGAACACATTCCTTCTAAATCCAAATCACAAAGAAAAAAGAATAAAAAAAAAATGTGATTATCAACATTGAAAGGAAAAAAAATATATATATAATTAATAGATATTTTTAATGATGAAACTACTAGAATTTTTTCCAAATAATCCAAATCTAATAATGACCATTCTTTATATTTATAATGTAAATTCGTGAAGATCCACAAAACCTACCAATCTTATGTTAGAAGATCCATACTATTTTACACTAACTGGCACATTTACAAGAGCCCTATCACTATGAATCTAAACCATAAAAGAAAATAAAAATGAATACATATTTTCAATGACGAAACTAAAATACATTTAACCGAATAGTTTAAGCCCAGCGGGCTTGTGAGTCCCACCAAGCCCAGCGTGCTTGTGAGTCCATCGGCTCAAATTTAAGTGGCTGACATAAGCTTCACAATCTTTTACTTAGTGGGGCCCATTCATGTAAGGTCAAATCTAAAGAAGCGAAGTGTACGAAGCAAGCTTGGAAAAGTATCTCAAATTGTGTGCACCCCTATTAAAACGCACTAATGTGTTCAAACTGATCACTCTACATCTATGCATTTTCAAGTAAATATTCAACCAAGGCACCTATTTGCACATAGTAGGAAGATGGACACCTTATTTGAAAAAATATGGTCTTTTATTGCCCTCTTCACTATGCTTCGAGATTATCTTCCCCCCTATTTGAATGAAATCTCAAGGCAATGGTATTTGTCTCTCCATGCTTATTTCAACCCTCCTCTCTATCAGCTAGAGGTTCTAGAAGTCAAAGACAATTCGGTATTCGGCAGCAATGATCTTTATGAGAGCGTGCAAAAGTATCTCAGAAGTCTACAAGGCATTGCTCCAAGGCAAATAGTATTTCGTGTGAAGAACTCCTGCAATATGTGTTTCTCCCTAGCTAATGATGAGGAAGTGGAGGACTTCTGAAATCAAAGCCAGAATGTTTAGAAACCTTTAAGGAAATATCCTTTCAAAGGGGTGCAAACATAAGGCTTCTTTCACAAGTATGCACTAAATCAAAGGGTTTGTGGTTCAACCATCTTATTCAGTGTTTGTTTTGAATGTGTTCTTTTTCTTAAACCAATCACAAAATTTAATGTCAAATTGTTTTGAATGTAATGGGCCATGTTTAACATAAACCAATAATTACAACCCTAGGGGATAGACACCATTCTCTTAGGTAGGCTTGCCTCATGCTCCTAAGAGATGATTTTACATGCAACTTATGGTGTGAGCCTGTAGTCAGACATGGAAAGTAACTTCTCAGAAGTAAATTATGATGCACCACTTACAAAGAATTTTTTTGGATAATAGGGTGGCCTCTAAAACAATTTGGTTATTAGTGGTAATTGTGAAAGAAAAAATCTAACACTCACCTACTAGCCACTTAAGGCTCTTTAACCCTTCCTGTTCCACTTAAGGCATGGGATTAGGTGTAGTCTATCTTCAACACATCTTGAAACTAATTTCTTATGATTTTGCAACCTTTAATATAGCCTGCCAGTAAACATGCTTCGATACCTTGCAATGATTTCTCCAGTGCAGGATGTATCTCAAGGCAAGCCCCCTCTTTAAGGTAAACTTGAAAAATAAAGTGAAATTCTCAAAAATGTTCTTTCACTCACCCAAGATCACCAAAAGGTGTGAGGGGAGAAGATAAAACACTTCATCTTTTCCAATAAATGAATACACACCGAACAATCCATAGCAAATTGATTCATTTTAAACACCTCAAGTGGTGTTATCCCCATAAATATGTGAATAACATAAACAAAATTGTTCTTTTTACTTGCAACAATAGGAAGTATTCATGATATTCAAAAATCACAATGGTGCAATATATAAAAGAAATAACTTGTTCATTTTAAGCTCCAAATTTGGGTGCTTCTAAGAAAATAATCCTGGTCTCTAAAAATGAAAATCCTGAGTGCATCAAAAAATATAAAATCGTGAGTACGTAAAAAAATGGAAATCATGAGTGTGTAAAAAAATGGAAAATCATTTGCACTCTTTTTATGCACCAAATTTAAAGTTCCTAAGTTAAGAAAATAGGAAATTAGTTAATTTTTGGATCCCAAAATTGAACTGTTTTTTTGGTTTTGTTCTTTTTATGATCACCAAATTTAGATTCCTAAGTTAAGAAAGCATGAATTTGTTCAATATTAAACATTAAGTCAAAAGTAATTTTGTGTTTGTATGTTTTAGAGCACCAAATTCAGATTCCTAAGTTAATTAAATGTAACTCAAAAATTGGGACTGGTCATCTTCCCTACAACAAACATGTTAGTGTTACTTGAATCCTCCATCAGATTTGTTAATACCTCTTTACACATCCAAAAACAAACAAATTTTAGTGGAAAACCCCATTACAATAGTGCAGGATTTGTGCACTTGCCTATCAAAACAACAACTTAGAAAAAAAGATGCAAACGCGCAAAAAAAATACAACTGCTTAGTTCTAGAAATAGATGCTCAGATCAAACAACAAAAGCTAACACTATAAAAAAGAAAGCATGTGGGTTTTAAACAATAGCACCACTCCCATAAAAATAGCGTAGTTTTCTTGATAGTCAAGCATGTAGGTTTTCTGGCCAAGCGTGTGAAAACTCTATCAAATGTGTTTTTGGGAAATACAGCTTCAAAAATGACTCAAACGAACATCAGAGGAGGGGACAAGGGTCCCACCAGGTGTGGCATAATGTGAGAGGGGGATAATGTCAGACCCAAAGATGGATTGAAACATGTCAAATCCAAGCATCTAAATGAAGATTAAACACATTAATCTAAGATCTAAACCTACACATACGAAATGAAACTAAGCTCTCCTATCATGCATAAATGAATCTATGATTACAGTATTGAATGTACATGAATAACACAATCTTACCATCCTGTAGTGGAGTGTTTTCACCTAATATTGGGTTGTTCTTATAACTATGAAGCCTCCAAAGTTTTTGTGCAAAAGCTTGATGAGTGACTATTTTGGTTGGTTGATTGAAGAAAATGGTGAAGCTATATCAATGGTGTTCTTGACATCACTTCATTGCTCAATGTATGTTGATTCTTTGATCCTTATTTGTGAGGAAAGGGGTTTGTTATATAGAAAATGGGATTTGAAATGGACGATCAAGATTGTTTTGAAGAATATCTAGATCAACAGTCGGAGTGTGTTGAGACAAATTAGACATGAGAAAATTGTGCAAAGTTGATTGCACAGTTTGGGTGATTAAGAAATAGATTGTCTAGTTAGGGATGTGATTGATTAGTCAGTATTTTCAATTCTTAGTTAGGAATGTGATGGCTTAGTTAGGAATTGTGATTGATTAGTTAACAAAATAAATTGTTCCATTAACAATTTGGATTGGTTAGTTAATAGATAGGATTGCTCAGTCAGCAATCATAATTTTATCAATCAGAAAGTGGGTGAGGAATATGAATTAATTGATTTAATTAATTAATTCCTTTTTGGAGTTGATCGTGCAAATCAAGTTTGACTTTTGCAAACAAAGTTGTGTTAGTTTGATTTGATTTTTGATAATTGATTTGAATAGTTTGATTTAATTATTCAAATTTTAGAGGGAAAGTGTCATAATTAAATTATTATTTAATAATTTAATCCACTTAGAGGAATAAGGTGATTTAGTGACGTTATTAAATAGTTGGCATTATTTAATCAATCAGGATGAAATAAATTGAGATTAGGACTTTATTAAATAAATGTGATTTATTTAATTGGTTGAAATGATGAAACATGAATTAATCAAATAGTATTGTTTTATTTAAACAATAGAGGAATTAGGGTTTTTAGGAATGATGAAAAAGTGAATTAATTAAATAATGTTGTATTATTCAATTATTAGAGGAATTAGGGTTTTTGATGTTGTTTTGATGTGATGTGATGTGGGAACATTGTGGTCTGATTCTGAGATGTTCTGATACATTACATAATGATTCTGAGATGTTCTGATACATTACAGAATGATTCTAAGA
The DNA here is from genome assembly GCA_007115665.2 of Sequoiadendron giganteum. NCBI lineage: Eukaryota > Viridiplantae > Streptophyta > Pinopsida > Cupressales > Cupressaceae > Sequoiadendron > Sequoiadendron giganteum. Next base: position 505,121,229 of record CM021104.1, on the reverse strand, counting down.
CATTCTGAGGTGATTTGGAGATGATTCGAGATGATCTAAGACATTATGAGAAGATTCTAAGTTGTTTCGAGGTGATTCCAAGATGTTCTGAGACATTATGAGATGGTTTTGAGATATTTTGGGATGGTTCTGAGATGTTTTGAGATGTTAGGGGATGACTCTGAGATATTATGAGATGGTATGAGACAATTTTGAGTCATTCTGAGATGTTATGAGATAATTTTGAGTCATTCTGAGATGCTGTGCAAAAATTCCAAGTCACTCTGAGATGTTTAGAGACAATTTTGATTCATTCTGAGATGTTACAGGACAATTTCGATTCATTTCAAGATGTTACAGGATGATTTTGAGTCATTCTGAGATGTTACGAGATGATTCCGAGTCATTTTGAGATGTTACGGGATAATTTTGAGTCATTCCAAGATGTTACAGGATGATTCTGAGTCTTTTTGAGCTATTATGGGATAATTTTGAGTTATTCTAAGATGTTACAGGATGATTCTGAGTCATATCGAGATGTTATGGGGTGTTTCAAGATGATGTTCAATATTGTTTGATGTTGTTTGAGATTGTTCAATGTTGTTTGATGTTGTTTGATGCTATTTGATTTTGTTAGATGTTTTTCGATGTTGTTCGGGGTGTGTGATAGGTGTCAAGTCAATTTTACATGTCTACAAAAACACTCGAGAAAATATTAAGGAAAATAGTAAACAAACATAATAAGGACTAGCACACACATTTGGCATACGCATTATGGGCTTACCATACTAGTCTAAAAAAATCCATATGCATTATTGATGACAATACTTATAAGGAAAAACGATTGCATTAGCTTGAAATGCTTAATGAACAGTGCATTAATGCTCTTGAACATCTTCAAGCTTATTCTATAAAATTGCATCATAGTTACAATGACAATGTCATCCCTCGTGTATTCAATAAAAGGTGATTTGGTGTTCTTTAAAAATCAACATAATGTCAATGCTGACTCAACTAAAAAGGAAAATTCAGCCCTAATTGGTTAGGACCTTATATAATTAATGAAATTTATGGGTGCAGAGCATACACATTAACAAAAATGGATGGTACACCTCTTAAGGAACCTATAAATGCCACGCATTTGCACCGGTACTATGTCTAATATTCTTGAATAGTGTGAATAATAAAGTAGTGGTGTTAGAGTTAGTAAATGACTATCTATGTGCTCTCACATTGCTTCATTCTTGACAAACAATTATTTGTGTGTCTTGAATACTAAAGTAATTATTTAAATCAATTTTAGATAGTTATTTTAGGTTTCATGCTATTCAAGTTCACCTTGTGTTTTATGTTAGATTAGATCCAAGTACATGCATTTAATTTTCTCTAATTAGATCATAGGTGTATTTAATTTAGCATAACATAATTAATCACAACATTACATCTAGGGAAAACTAGATTAGTTTTAATTAGATTTTAAAAAGAAAGTTAAATCATGAAGATATTTACTAAATAGTCTTATAAATATTTGATAAATTACATTGCCATTTAACTCAAAACACATAAGCATAATCAAACATCAAATGATCATATATATATCAAAGTTTTAAGTACTATGGTCTGTCATTGCTGGATCCCTCAGGATCTGGTGCTTGCATCTATCTAGAGATAGTCAATTGAGAGATATGGTATGTGATCGTGATCAAGAACTGATAAGAGAATCCAAAGCATATTATAGATCATTTTCTTGTCCAATGGCCTCCCAGTGATCTCTCTCTGCCTATAGCTTGGCTACCTCTGCATAGAGTCTTTCAACCTCCACTAGACCTCCAGATGATTGGATCTCCTCATAGGTAGCCTTAGCTTGGTCTACGTGACTACTAGCGCCCTCATATGCTGCCCTTAGTCTGACGTAAGGCTCAAAAAACTCTCAATCTCACTCCATGATGGGTGGGGCTTGTAGTTTTTAGGCTCATCTTTGAGAATGGGGGGCACTATCTCTATAGTGACTGTTAGAAACCAAGATCAAACATGCAAAGTAGAAAAAACCTTCCACAAGAAAAAAATAGAAAAAGAAAAGCAATTTGCATTAAGATGTGCAAATGAATTGTATTCAGGAATTAAGAAATTACAAAAGATGAATTTATTTATAAAATAAATGTATGCATAACCCTAAACGTAAAACCTAATTTTGACCTAAAATTAAGTCAACTAAAAAAAGCTTACTTATTAATTAAGTAAACTAATTATTACCCAAGTAAACTTAATAAATTGTAATTAAATAATTAATTACACCAACACCCCCCCTTAAATGCAACTTAGGGAGACTAAAAGGAATGCACCTAATGCTAGGATGAATGTATGAAAGCATGAATGGGTCCCAAAAACTAGTCCATGTTAGGTACCCATGTACAAATGCAATGCAAACTAAACCAAACCAGGGTAAAGGAGAAAACCACATGGGACAAAACTCCTCCGCAAAAAATAGGATGCAAAACAACTAAGTGATGAAAGATGGAGGACTCCATAATACCCCTCGAGGACGCCATCCATCATGAAGATACATGAAAGAACCCCCCCAAAAGAGAGGAATATAGCAACCACATAGCTCCCCCATAATGAAGTAGCTCCAAAAAGACTAAAGAAACCACATCTTTGGAAAGAAGTGAGAGGGAAGAAGCCTCATGAAATCAATCTTTGAAGTTGAATCAGGTAATGCCAAAGATGTCTCCACAAAAGTAGGTGTTACCTCAACCAATGAAGAAGTCAAAGTAGGTGAAGACTCAAGAAAAACCTCCAAATATGAATGATCAACTAGGCCTTGTTGCACTGAAATAGAAGAAACTACACCTGTAGCCATAGAAGTATCAACTACTACAATAGCAGGTGGAGAAGATGGAATGGATGGCTCAAGAATTGGATTTGAAGTGAGAACACCAATGTTCAAGAATCCAAATGTCTCCTCTGAATGATGATTCACACTAGAAGTATGATGAATAGCTGCAGGAACAAAAACACCATCAGAAGAAAAATTTGTGAAGGAATACAAATGAGATGAGTGATCCACCACCCCAGTAGCAATAACCACTCTACTCTCCAAGTCTTTGATGATAACTAAATCAGGTGTGAACTCCACAGATCTCCCATTGCCTCCATGGGTGATCTAATAAATGGAAAGAAGGTTGTTTGTCAAATGAGGAACACACAAGACATCCTAAAAAGTGTTATCCCACAAATGTATAGACCCCTTCCCTGTAACACTCATGTATGCATTGTTTCCCATCAAAATAGGAGACATAGTGCAAGGCTCAAAGGATGTGAACATAGATTTTGAAGATGCCATATGATGAGATGCTCTTGAATCTAGAAGCCATCTCCCTAATCCATGACTTGAATAAGCACAAACAACATGTCCCTGCATATCTAATGAAGTATGCAAACCAGTTATGCCCCTCTCAGGCTATTTTGAAGAAGAAGAATGAGCAGAATGAGATGATGTAGACATCCTAGAGGGAAAATCAAACTGATGTTTCTAAAGAAGATGCTTCAGCTCATCAATTTCCTTCTTATACACATGTAACTTTATCCTTCTTAGATGATTTCCCCTTTGAAGAGGAGGATGAATCTAAGGACTCCTTTTGTTGCTCATGAGATTTGGAATCCTTTTTTTTTTGGTTTCTCTTTCTATTGGAAGCCTTCTAATTTATGTGCCTCTGAGATGCAATAAGTGTCTATGATGTAGAAGGTTTCAACTTGCCCATGCTAGCCAACTTAGCTTTCTCTTGAATGAGAGGTGAAGAAAATTCATCAATAGATGGCATAGTAAACCGAGTATGAACACCATCCCGAGTGGCATAAAAGGTAGATACAAAAAGTGAATAATCTGGTCCAAGCTTAGAAAGAATGGACAATATCAATTGAGAACCCTACTTTTCAATACCACACTATGTCAACTACAATCTAAGAGACTTGATTTTTTTGAAGAACTCCTAGATGCTGTCAAAATCCCTAGGATTTAAGCCCATAAACTCATTCTCCAACTGGAATCCTCTCATAGTATCCTGCTTCCCAAACAAAGACCCTAAAGTAGTCCAAATCTGATGGGGTGTAGTGCAAGACTCATTATGAAAAATAATATTAGGAGAAATAGAAAAACATAATGTACCAAAAGCTTCATCACACCTATTAAACCACTTTCTCTTTTTAGCAACACTTTTAGGTTCAACTTCTGTACCCATGGTCACTCTATACAACCGTTTATGCATCAAATGAATCTCCATTTGTTTTTTCCAGCCAAAGTAGTTGAATGGAGTAAGGGATGAAAAATTATGTGATTCCATGATAAAACACATTAGTATATACTCTCAATGCAAAAAATATTCTCTTTGATCTCAAAGAAATAGCCTAAATTACATGCTTCCCAAGAAAATAACCAAGAAAGAAAAAGATGAGATCTAAGAAAAAATAAGATACCTGGTAAAATTTTTGGAAAAATCAGGTTTGAGATCTATGGAGAGGATTGAGTCAGCTTTTTGATGCCGCAAGAATCACGAAAAACCGACACCCAAGTCAAACATTATGCCTCCTGGATTGAAAACAACTTCTTTTGAATTCAAAGGCCTGCAAAATAAAATTGGAGAAAAATATAGAAAATAAACTATACCAATGGATTGATCTTAGAATTATCTTTCTAATAGTATCTCGTTTGTGAAAAATGGAGTTCGTACGCCGATTTTACACCCAATTTAGTAAAAGTGCTCCAAATTGGCCAATAAGGCCTACACGCAGCCTTGGGGACTAAAAAAAATAAGCCCTTGGTTGCCTAGGCAGACCAGGGGGCTGGTGGTTGGGGGTTGGGGTGGAGGCCCTTGTCAGCCATGCATCAGAATTTACTTCTGAGAAGTTACTTGCCATGTCTGACTATAGGCTTGCACCATAAGTTGCATGTAAAATCGTCTCTTAGGAGCATGAGGCAAGCCTACCTAAGAGAATGGTGTCTATCCCATAGGGTTGTAATTATTGGTTTATGTTAAACTTGGCCCATTACATTCAAAACAATTTGACATTAAATTATGTGACTGGTTTAAGGAAAATAACACATTCAAAACAAACACTAAATAAGATGGTTGAACCACAAACCCTTTGAATTAGTGCATACTTGTGAAAGAAGCCTTATGTTTGCACCCGTTTGAAAGGATATTTCCTTAAAGGTTTCTGAACATTCTGGCTTTGATTTCAGGGTACGTTAATCAAAGTAAACATATGCATATTGTGAAAGAAGCCTTATGTTTGCACCCCTTTGAAAGTAAACATTTGGGAACTATTGCTTCGGTGTTGTGATTTCACAACCTAATTTATAGACATGAAGGTCACACAGGTCCATGCTTGTTGAGTAATTCCAAGTGTTGTTTTATCACTTGCCATACTTCAAACACAAAGAAAATACTAAGAGAGAGTTGCTTATAAGATCATTGTTTGAACCAAAATAATTGGAATGCCAGAAGATCAGATAGTCCCACATCTATTATTTCCATCCTACCTATTTGAAATCAAAAGCAATCAAACCATTAAGGTCATTCATCCACTCAGAAGCCCACGATATCAATAGTTACTTGGGACTTACAAATAGTACAATTAATTTTTCCTACAAAATATCCTTTGTACAAGGAAGTGGAATATAGGCCTTAGTTCCTCAACATTTTGATTTCCATGAAGTAGTATCATTCCAAAAAAACACTCAAACCCTAGGGTCTTGAGCTTCACAACAACTATCCCATAACACCATCAAAATTTATGACCATCTAGCGACCAACTGCCCTTGTTCAACAACTAGATCTTCTATCATTGATCCTTCAACCTAGTCTTACATATATCGAAGGTGAAAAAACTGACATCACAAGCAACTTAAGAACTTTCATTTTTTAGAAGAATGAAACACCCCACCAATTTATCATCACATCAATTGTCCTAGACAAAGAGGAAGAAAAAGATAACACAACAACAAAGAGACCCGTATTGCCACAACCTACGTGACAAAAAATATGCCCTTCATGATCTCATGCAAGGTAAAGATCCCTAAGGTAAAGTCCATATGTCATCATTTTAGACTTAGGCATCTTAGTCCAAAACCTCTCAAGAAGCACCTTTAGGCACTTCACAAAACTAGAACTAGGTTGGTATATAACTTCTACAAATGGGCTTCCAAGAACAATCCAAACTTGTATTCCTTCTACTATTTTCAGAATCCAGGTCTTTTCCAACAATTCTAGTATCTTACATAATCTATAGGACAACATCGGGTCTTTAGGATTTGACTCACCTAGAGAGTACACCACTCTCCCATAGGAGACCCAATTTTTTTATGACAACCACAAGATCACATCATAAAAAAAATGGAAGCCAACAAAAATACCACCAATATCCCACCAAAAAATTCCTTGAACGATGAGAGTATCCCTTTGGGGTATAGGCCAAGTGACCTTGAAACTCCCTAGAAGAGACGAGTATACATAGACACTTTCACTGAGGAAGAAATAAGCCACAAATTATAGAAGGAGGTAATGGAACAAACAAACCAGGATCTAAACATAGTATTTATAGAGGAGGTAAGTGGTGAAGAAGAGATAAATGAGGAAGAAATGTTTGAATATTCTAACAACCCCAAGGTCCCTAGACTAATGGATAGGTTGTTAAAAAAGGACCCAAAATCCTATTTCCTCAATTTAGCACAAAGTGGTGCTAAATTACCCGTGGACTTCAACATAGAATCTCTCAAAGACTCCAATTTTTTCCATTAGGAAATAGCTCAGTTGTGAGACAAATAACCCAACCTCCAAAGATGCCAAATAAGCCACCTGTGTTCTCACACAACAATAATCAACCCAAAGAGAACCCCTTGTTTAGAAAACCAACTCAGGTTGAACAAGTAGCAGTGGCACAAATGTACCAAGGGGGTCTATCTCAATTTTTAACCTCAAAATAACCATCACCTCTTGGACAATATATACCTTAGAATACATCAAGCTTTGACCTTTCCTAGAACAATCAGTACCATCAACAAGGTGGAACACAAGGTCCCCCTCCAAAGAATCAGTACCATCAATAGGGTGGAACATAGGGCCCCTCTCCAATCAATCAATACCATCAACAGGGTGGAACATAGGGTCCCCCTCTGAAGAATCAGTACCATCAACATGGTCGAACATAGATTCCCCCTTCGAAAATTTAGTACCTTCAACAAGGTGGACCACATGGTCTCCTTTCAAATGAGCAATACTATCAACAAGGTATCCCGCCAACATATCATCAAGGTAACCTTCATTTTAGTACTACCCAGTAGGGTGTGCCACAGAGTGCCTTGAATTAGTCATCCCTGTTGTAAGTATGGATGTGTTTGGTGGTTTTGTCATTAATATTATCATTGATTTCAACATAGTTCAAATTGTGTACATATGGTAGTTGTATAGTTGAGATACTGTAGAAGTGCTTAGAGTACATGGATCTATATTTATGAAGTTGTAGTTGTGCTTTTATCAAGTGCTTTTGAGAAAATTTGAGAAATAATGAAAGTAATGTTGAAGTGTGTCCTGAGTGTGCTCTGGTATTGTGCTTCACATTTATTCTATATTGATTCTATTCTTGTGTAGATCTTTAAGTATTTTTGTAAGCTTCAATGGATCATATATCCTGAGTTTTAGCTTATGCTTTGATGGAGAGTAGAAGATGAGTTAACCAGTGTGTGAACTGGCTTGATAGAACTATTTGTTTGTGGACTGTGAGAAATTTGTTGGCTCCAAAGTCTTCAGATATATGGTTTTAGATCTTGCAGATCTAGGAGATAACTCTTTCTGATGGTTTATGTGTTCTGACAAATTTTCTTGTGGTTTGGTGTTTTAGAAGACTTTCTCCTGAGCTCCTGTGATTTTGTTGGTTGGTCCGGATGGACTGGTGAATATTTATCTATGAATGAAGTTTTTTGTAATTGTTATGGCTATACCTGAGGTGTTCTCAGAGTTGGTAAGATGTTTGGTGAACTGTGTTGAGTGATCCACGTGTGATTATCTTGCTGGAGATGTGTGTACTTCAAAGATCATTGGCGTTTTCATTAGGTTTGGATGACTTGGTGTCTACACCTTACATTAAGTTTTTTCATCAACTTAAGAAAGCATGTGCTTGATCCAAAATGTTGTTTGGGTCCTAAATTAAATATGTAATTGGTCCTCTCTCATTCTTTATCCACCGTGAGAATGTTGAGTAGCTGACCTAGTTTGAAATTTTATAGCTGACCTTGGAGAATGCTTCTAAAGTTGAAGATGGTATAAAATATAATCAAGTTATCGTGAATTCAATATCCATCATCCACGAATCAAGAAAGTGAGTGAAGTGTACAAACAAGTGTGAAAACCATAGAGTGGAAGAGCGAATTGAGGCAACAGTACTTTAAGGTGTTAGATTCCTAAAAGCATTGAGCTGATGACATGTACAATCTTCTTATCAGGTTGCGAATGTGTGGAACCCTAGTGGTGGATCTTCATTTATCTCTTTTTATTTTTTTGTAAGTAGTGAGGCTCCTTTTTGGACAATGAGTCCTTTGAAGGTAGTGCGCCCTTGCATTTGGGTAGTGAGCCTTTGTATCTAGGAAGTGAGCCCTCTGACAGTGAGCCTTTCTATCTAGTATTTTATTACAACTATACTATGAGTTAATCCTCACCATGGTTTTTCCCTCTTTGGGTTTTCCACATAAATTTGGTGTCTCTGGTGTTTTCTTTTTGTTATTTTCATTCCATGTTTAAAATTAATAACAGATTGAAGTTAAGGTGAAAAGATTAAGTTTATAAGTAAAGTGATTTGATACAACTGATTCACCCCCCCCCCCGCCCCCCCCCCTCTTAGTTGTCTTGTGCATTTCAACAATTGGTATTAGATCTCTTGTTCCTCGGTGAAAATCTTAACCGCTTGAGTTAGATTAGATGGTGCACAAGTTGTAGATTCTTATTTTTGATGGAGCTGATTACAATGACTGGAAATAACATATGTGAAGTTATCTGATTTCACTTAGCTTCAATACCTAGAAAGTTGTGGAGACAAAGTATGTGATACCAATAGCTAGTCCTTCCTTTGCTAATGAGATTGTATTTTTTGAAGAGAATGAAAGAGAAAGGTATGCTATCTTCAGTGATTTATCTAAAACTAAAAGAAAAAAAGTTATTTCTCTAGCTACTGCTCATGAAGTATGGAAAAAATTGAAAGACATTTATGAAGGGAATGATAGGTTAAATCTGTCAAGGAAACTAACTGCTAAGCAAAAATTTGAGAACCTAAGAATCGAAGATGGAGAAGACATTGTAAGCTACTATCAGAGAGTTGAACTTATAGCAATAGAAATCAAGAATCAAGGTGGTACCATGACAAATGAAGATATAATTGAGAAGATCTTGATGACCTTACCAGACAATTGCAGTGACAAAGTATTTTCTATTGACGAACAATATGATCCAAAGACATTTACTAAGGAGCATCTATTTGGTGTCTTGACTGCATTTGAAATGAGAAAATTGGCAAGAGATAAGGAGAAGACCGAAACAAACTTTAAAGCAATGAAGATAGGAGATGATTTAGATGATGATGATACTGAAGATTTGGAAGCCAATTTCACAAGGAGATTGAAGAAAGGTACTGGTAAATACAAAGGTAAGTTTCCCTTTAAGTGTTTTAGTTATGGAAATATTGGTCATTATGCATCAATATTTCCTAATAGAGCTACAAAAAGGAATAATAAGGATAGTAATAACAATCACAAAGACAAAAAGGATAGGAAGTTTAAGAAATTGTATTATGTCAAAGACGGTGCATTAATTTTTGATGATGAATCTTACTTTGAGGAAGATAAAGATGAATGTTTGTTCCTAGCCCTAGAAAATAAAGCTATATCTACTAACCATGGAAGATGTACAATGGAATCTGGTCTAGAGAGCAAGAATGATGAAACAAAAGGTACTCTGGTAACTAATTTTCATGCCAGAAAGGATGGAGACTTTTGGGTAATTGACAGCGGATGTTCAAATCATATGACTGGAGATAAGAGTAAGCTTACTAAACTTGAGAAGTATGATGGAGGAATAGTTATGTTTGGAGATGACTCTGGTGCTAAGATTATTGGTAAAGAAACAATTAGCTTTGGTGGAAAACATAGTACTAATGATGTTTATTATGTAAAGGGCTTAAAGAATAAACTCTTAAGTGTTGGACAAATGTGCAACAAAGGTTTTAAGCTTGTGTTTTAGGATAACACCTGTGAGATCAGAAAAGGATCTGAAACTATGGTAGCAACTGGAAGAAGAAATCATGGAAACATCTATCAAATTAAGGGTGGTGATGGTCAGTGTTTTGTTTCTCAAATTAATGAGTTGGATTTGGAACCAGAGGATGGGACATGTGAATTTTGATAATGTGTTCAAGATCAATTCTAGGGAAGTTGTTAGAGATATTCCTAGAATCATAAAGCCTTCAAATTCAATCTGCAGAAGTTGCTAGCTGGGAAAATAGACAAGAAATAGTTTTAAAATAAAGGATCAACCATCTATCAAAATTCTAGAATTAATCCATATAGAACTCTATGGTCCTACAAGAATAGGAAGCCTAAATGGTGATAGGTACTTTATTCTCTTGATTGATGATTACTCTAGGAAGACATGGGTTACTTTTCTTAGAGAAAAGGCTCGGGCTCTTGATAGAGTCAAGGTATTTAAGGCAAGAAAAGAAAATGAGGCAAATCTAAAAATCAAATGCTTAAGGTCTGATAGAGGTGGAGAATTTACATCTAGTGAGTTCAATGCATTTTGTGAAGAGCATGGCATAAAAAGACATTATTATGATCCTAGAACCCCTCAACAGAATCAAGTTGTGCAAAGAAAGAACTAGACTATTCAAGAGGCTGCTAGAACTATGATGAAAGAATAAAATGTTCCTAATGTGTATTGGAGAGAAGCAATCCACATAATTGTTTACATTCTTAATAGAGTTTAGATTAGAGGTAACAACACTAAGACCCCTTATGAGTTGTGTACTAGTAAGACTCCTACTCTGAAATACTTTAAGGTATTTGGAAGTAAATTTTACATTAGAAGAGATGAAGAAAATATTGGAAAGTTTGATGCTAGATGTGATGAAGGAATTTTCCCTGGATATTCAAATAATAACAAGGCTTATAGATGTTTTAATAAGAGATTGAGGAAAATAATTGAAAGTGCTAATGTAAAGGTTGATTAAGCTATGTATAGACCAGTGGAAATAAATGAAGTCTAACCTAATGATCCTATCTATGTGAAAATACAAGAAGAAAAGGAAGAGAAAGAACAAAGTGGTGAAAAAGAAGAGATTATGAAACTTGCACCTAATACTCTTAAATATGTTTAGATAAATCATCTGGAGGAATAGATAATTGTAGAAAAAAGTGAAGGAGTGAAGAAAAGAAGCAAAGTGGCTGAAGCAAAATTGTGTTTACTTTCTAAGATAGAACCTAAGACCATGAGTGAAGTAGTAATGATGAAAGATGGGTTAGAGAAATGAAAGAGGAACTACAGTAGATAGAGAAGAATGAGACATGGGATCTAGTCCCTAGACCTGCAAATGAAAATGTAATTGATTCAAAAAGGGTATTCAGAAACAAGTTGAATGAAGATGGTGAAGTGGTGAGAAATAAAGCAAGAATTGTATGTAAAGGATACTCATAGGTTGAAGGAATAGATTTTGAAGAATTTTTTTCACCTATAGCAAGAATGAAGGCCATTCAGATGTTCTTGCAATTTTTAACTTATAAAGACTTCAAAGTATATGAAATAGATGTCAAGTCTACATTTCTGAATGGAGAACTAGAAGAAGAAGTATATATGGAGCAAATAGAAGGTTTTCAACTTGTGTTGGCAAAAATTGTATACCTTGGAAGAAAAGTTCAATTTTGTGCCCATTTTGGTCCTACTTTAGGTACCCTTGCATCAATCACCCTCCTAAAACAACATTTATAGGCCCGTAAGACTCGTTATTTTTTACTTTGAGGCCTATTTTACCTGAGGGATTATACAACCCCTGACAAACAACATCAAAATTATTCAAATATCACCAATCCCACCTCAAGAACCCTTGGTGGGACTAGGTCACCCAAGTTGGTGACCTAGTCCTTTTTAGGGATTTGTCCATTTTTAAGTGGGAAAATATCTATCTTGCTAAAAATTCATGATGGGTGTCAGCATCTTCGGTCAAAAGTATTGACAATTAGGTATGGTTTCTTATAAATACTTGTTTTTAGGCCATTTTTCTCTATCTCTTGGTCATTTCTCACAAGCAACTTCAAGAAGCAAGTGCAAAAACATCTTCCACAAGAAGATTCATCTCTCTTTTGCAGAAAAGTTGAAGCTTAAGGCAACAAACTAGTGCTTTTGCAGGTCTTCAAGCTCACTTCACAATAAAGATCACAAATTGCAAAGGATTTATCATGGATGTGTATGGAGAATCATGGAGAAATCTAGGTTGATTAGGTGCAACTAACCACCAAATCACACCTAAAGACTATTTTCAAACTAATTCCATCTTTCTTTTTCTCTCAATCTTCAGATTTAAGGTTTTCATTCCATTTTTACATTCATTTGCAATGTTGTAGGGTTTCTTGGATTGAAGTCTTGTATCATTCAAATATCTTGCATGTATCTTATTCTAGCACAATAGAATAGGGTTTTGTCTTATTTCAGGTTTTCCTAGTTCTAGACACACTTAGGGCTAGGGTTTATGCAGATTTTCTATCTCTTTCAAAGTTTAAATACAAACTAGGGGTTTGACCAAGGCAAACCCCGCATTAGAAACCAAAACATACTCTATTTTGTAGGTGATTTTGTGGATCTGAGTCTGAATTTCAGTGAAGAAGAAAAGTGCAGATCATAGACCTTCGTATCCGCTTTCAGTTTTCTCGAAAAGCTGAATGGGACTAGGTTGCTAATAGTGGTGACCTAGTCCCACTAGAGGTTTCTGTCAAAATTTCTGGTAGATTTGACCACCCATTTAGCTGGAATAGAGTTTAGAGCCGTTTACCAGAAAAGGGACTAGGTCTCCCAACTTGGCATAAGTGTCCCAGTTGGCATAAAACTCAAATTTTCTAGATTTTCAGAAGCTTTTGCAATCTCCACTTCAATCCTCATCAGTTTCTAGGTGCGCATGTTTGATCTATTCTACTATTTTACCTTGTATAGTCTTTATTTTACCTTTGCTGCATAACATCATGTGTTTTCCTGCAATATAGATTTCAATAGCTTGCATGTAATAGTTAGCTTCCTTTACAAGATTACAACATTTAGCATATTTCACAATTAACATTTCAATCACACTTCAATCCCTAACATTGAATGAATCACAAGATTTATGTTCCCCATAAAGGAAAATCTCTTTCCTTCTAGGTGAAAATCGTAGAAGTGGAAGATAACCCTTTCTTTACCAACAAAACATAAATTTTGTGGTTCATTTTGGTGAACTTGCATTTAGAAATTTTTTACTTATGATTTAATCGACATTTTCCTCATAGGAACTTCTTCTTTTAGCATTGTATTGTATGTTGCATTGTTTAAAAAGGCATCCTAGGATTTCCTGCTTTACATTAGTGAAAAAGACTCATTTTTACATGTATTTCCTTGTATAATAGAGAATTTTTTCATATGCCATATAGCTTTGCACATTACAATCGAGAATACACATTTCATCAAAAAAAATAAAAAAATTCAAAAATACCCATATTGGGACTAAGTCACTACCTTGGGCGACCTAGTCCTAGTACACATTTTCCACCAGTAATTTCTTAATTCAATTACCAGTTTTTGCACCTTCTGTTTGTTTTAGTTCATGCTCTATTTAAATTCAGTTACTTTCTACTATCTGGTTTTCATTAGGATAAACATCTTTTAATTTTATGGCATTAATGAATAGCATTAGATATTTACAAGTTTCATTTTAGCATTAGTTCCTAGTTCTTTCGAAGCAAATTCATTTGAACCTGAAAAAAAAACCATAGAAACATCACATGAAACAATGCACACACTTCTCCAGTATAGGAAAACTATATCATCAAAACCTTTTAGTAGTGATAACTTGGATAAGCTAAATGAAGCTCTACACGGTTTTCTCTCACTAAGTTCATCCACTAAGGTTTGTGATGACAAACTTAAACCAACCACCAATAGCCTATCCCCCAAACCTTTTAGTTGTGATGATATGGGTATGTTAGATGAAGTTCTTCAAGATTTCATCTCACCTAACTCATCCACTAAGGTTGGTGTGAGAAACCTCAAACAAAATATGTCAATATCATCTAACCTCAACTTGTCCTATACCCACCTTCCCATAAACCTTTAACTCCATCTCAACCTGAATTTACCCTTTACCGACCCAAGCACGATACTATTGCCCATACTCATTATACTCACAATAACCCACATTCCCAACAAGCCACATCAACACCTTTACCATTCCCCAACCCCATCTTACCTGTGAAACCTCGTTTAAAATCACAACTTAGGGAGTATAATTTGGTTGAACAAATTAAGAATACTCCCGCCAAGATATCCCTTTGGGATCTTCTTTAGAACTCCCCTAACTATCATTCTATGCTTTGAATGAAATTGCAATAGATAGTGGTCCATCCTGGTACAAATTCTAATGATGTGGAAACTCTCCTCCAAGAAATTAATACAACTAATGTAGACATTACCTTCTACCAACATGAGCTCCCTCCATTAGAATTAAGAAAGAAAAATGAAGCCTTTATGATAATAGCCCAATATGATCAGATAGGCATCAAACAGACCCTTGTTGAAAATGGCTCTACCGTAAATGTGTGCAGACAAAGCTTCTTGATAGGTTACATGTGGATAGATCACAAATCACATCAGATTCCTCATCCATTAGAGGATTTGACAATGTTACCAAGCAACCCCTTGGTGTCATCACTTTACCTATTATTGTCGTAGTGGTTACATTGCAAAATCCTATTCATGTCATGCCCTATGACCTTTCTTATAATATCCTCTTGGGAAAACCACGGATACATGAGATGCACGCGGTACCCTCAACCCTTCATCGCAAAATGAAATATGTCTATAATAATTTTTTCTAGCAAATTGGAATAGATCTTGAACCTGGGAGTTGCTTACAACTTAAAAAGGGAACATCAAGTCCTCTTAACACATTAATTCCTACCTCCAACATCACCCCTTTTGAGAAGAATCAACTAGAAGATGCATCCAAGTTTAACTTACTTGGTGATGATTGGGGATCATTAGAACTCACACCTTCATTTATGGGTGAATGTATTGTTACACAAAAAGAGGATGACAAAAAAGGACAACCACCAGTCCTCTTTACCCAAAAAGAAGAATAGCCTTCCAACACATCTATCTCATCTCCTTTGGTAGATAATGCAACATATACCACAAATTTTAAAGAGATATATTTTCAACAACCACCTAACCCATAGGATATGGAAATACTTTATGGATGAGGTTATGATATTGTGAAACAATTAGGCTACAATGGTAAAGGATGTGGAAAGCGTGAACAAGGCATTCATGTGCCCATTGAACATAATATATAAGGAACTAAAACTGGTCTAGGGTTTTTATTTTCTAAAGCTACAAAAGCCAATCAACGACCCTTACTCAACATAAATACTATCACATGTACAACAAGAACCAATATCATGCTCAAACATCTTGAATTCATTGATATGGATTCCCCACCATTCCTCTATGTTCATGATGATGAAGCTTTGAAACACCTGTTAGGTGCTTGAAATAAGACTTCTAGCTCTAAGAGACATGCCTCTTGTGCTATGATAAGTTTTGAGCTCAGCGCTAGTTACATTAATGAACCCCCCACAAGCATGGAACCATATGATATGGAAATTCTTAAGTCAAATGCATTCCCTTTAGGGGATACCCTTGAAATTCCAATGGACATAGATGATAACCTGATAAAGTCATTAAAATTGGGAAGTGCCTTGATGATGAAGAATAGGATATTGCAACCTTGCTTCATACCTTTCCTGAACTATTTTCTTTGACATATTCTGATATGCCTGGAATAGATCCGAAAATAGTCACCCATAACATTGTTCTTGTTGACAATTCTAAGCCTATTCGCCTAAAGATACACATGATGAACCCTAAGATAGCCTTACATGTTAAAGGAGAACTAGAAAAAACTCCTTGAAACAAGTTTCATTCACCCTATCGATTATTCTCCTTGGATCTGAAACATTGTCATAGTTGCTAAACCTGATAATCCTATTAGGATATACATGGATTTTTGAGACTTGAACAAAGCCTCTTTAAAAAATGACTTTCCTCTTCCTAACATTGACATGATAGTGGATTCAACTATTGGACATGCTTTTTTATCCTTTATGGATGGAATTTTTGGATATAATCAAATCTCCATCAACCCACAAGATCAATACAAGATGACCTTTACATCCGCTTGGGGAAATGTTTTCAGGGTTATGATGCCTTTTGGCTTAAAGAATGTAGCCAATACTTATCAACAAGCTCAATGACCTTAATCTTCCATGATTACATACATAAAATTGTAGTAAATTATGTTGATGACATTCTAGCTAAATCCTTAATCCGACAAGATAATGTGAATTTTCTTTGACAAATCTTCGAGTGCATGTGCAAGTATAACATGCGCTTAAATCTAAGAAAGTGTCTTTGGAGTAGATAGCGGTAAAATTTTAGGGTTTATCATATCTCACAGAGGCATGGAGGTGGATACCAAAAAAATTGACGCTATAATTAACATGCCACCTCCTCACAACATCTCCCAATTACGTACATTACAAGGAAGGATTCAAGACATCCGTTGTTTTGTCGCATCCCTAGCTGATCATATGTTGCCTTTTACACACCTCCTCAAAAAGGATGTAAATTTTGACTAGAATGACAATTGTAAATAGGCCTTTGAGAATTTAAAATAATATCTTGCAACTCCAGCTATTTTACAACTTGCTATACCAAACAAACCTTTCATCCTTTATATAGCTGCTTCTGCCCATGCTCTTGCTGCATTGTTGGCTCAACAAGACAACAATGGAAAAGAGCATCTTGTTTATTACAACAGTAAAAATCTCATAGATTATGAGACACATTGCACAACAATTGAAACAAATTTTTGGTGCTTGTATTCACTACTAGTAAGTTGCGACATTATTTACTAAATTCCGAAATAAAAGTGATGAAAAAGTTTGATCCTCTTAGATATCCTTTCAATAAAACAAACCTTTCAAGACGTCTTTCTAAATGGGTGATGTTGTTAACGGATTTTTACATTAAGTTTGTGTCCCAAAAAGAAATCGAAGGCTAAGCCTTAACCAACCATTTAGTTGATGCTCCTTCTCCTTTAGCGTTACCCACCGCTAACTCATTTATCGATGATAGTGTGTTTACCATAGAGCTTCCTACTTGGGAATTGTACTTTGATGGATCCAAGTGTCAAACAGGCTCTGGTGCTAGAGTTATATTAATTTTTCCCATAGGTAAGCCTATAATTTCCTTGTCCTATTGCCTCAATTTCCTATGTACAGATAACATAGCCGAGCATGAAGTATTAATTGCTAGATTACGAGTTGCTTTAGTCCTAGGGATTAAAGATATAAAGATCTATGGTGATTCACAATTAGTAATGAAACAAATCAATGGTCTCTATCAAACTAAACATGATAAACTATCACAATATAAGTATCTTGTGTTAAATTTGCTAGAGAATTTTGCATCATTCACCATTGATAAAATCCCTCATAAAGCTAATAGACATGCAAATGCAATGGCTAGTGTGGCTTCTCTTATCTCACCTACAGATCTTTCCGAAAAAGTCATGTTTACCATCCACCCCATCATGAAACCCTCCATCAGTGATAAACCTGATGATGTACTTCCCACATTCCCAGATAATTCATGTGAATGGTATGATGCCATCTATAAATATTTAAAGGATGGTAATGTTCCCAAGCCTACGACCCGAAATACTCGCATTCGCCTAAAAAATTTAGCCATTGAGTACATAATCCTTGCTGATACATTGCGTAGAAGATACTTTGATGGAATTCTCCTATGATGCGTCAAGGATTTTGAAACCCATATTTTCCTTGAACAAGCCCATTCGTGCACTTATGGAGGTCATTTTGGAGGAAAAACCTTAGTGAAAAAACTCCTCCGCATGGGTTATTACTGGAAAAACATGGAAAAAGATTGTTATGCATATGTTAAATGATGTCATAAATGCCAAGAACATAGCAATTTGATTCATTCTCCTACTTCTGAGCTTCATTACCAAATCCCTATTTGGTCGTTCTCTGTGTAGGGATTGAATCTAATTGGAAAGATTTCACCACCTTATTCCACTTGCTATATGTTTATCATTACCACCACTGACTATTTCACCAAATGGGTAGAAGCTATTCCTCTTAGGTCTACAACTATTGATGTGATATGTCATTTCTTATTGGAACACATTATCACTCACTTTGGACTTCCTTATATACTAGTTTGAGACAATGGTACACCATTTAAAAATAATGATGTGAAGACATTCTTAGAGACCTTTCATATCCAACATCTGTTTTCTACACCTTACTACCCACAATCTAATGGTCAAACCAAAAGTACTAATCCTCAAAAAATATCCTTAAGAAGACTGTTAATCTAAACCAAAAAGATTGGCATACACAATTGCAATATACGTTGTGGGCCTATCGCACAAGTGTTCACTCTTCTACACGAAGTACACCTTTCAACCTTGTTTAGGGTACCGAGGCTATCTTACTTTTAGAGTTAGAAATCCCCACATTACGGATTGCTCTCCAAGGTCTTGTCGATAACGACACTAATAAGCAACAACGACTACACCAACTTGAAATTCTTGATGAACAACGCATTAATGCTCTCGAGCACCTTCAAGCCTACGCTAAACAATTACAACACAAACATGATATTGGTGTCATTGCTTGGAAATTTGACAAGGGGGATTTGGTTTTATATAAAAATCAGTGAAACACTACTCCCGATTATGCCGACAAAGCCAAGTTTAGTTCTAATTGGTTAGGCCCCTATGTGGTCAATACGAATTATGGATCTGGTGCTTATACTTTAACTGAGCGTAATGGCACTCCTCTTAAAGACCCTATTAATGTCACACATTTGCATAGGTATTATGTCTAGTCGCCTTTTGAATGGTATGACTTATAAAGCAATATTGTTAGAGCTATTAGGTTATATCCTATATGCTTTCTCATTGCTTCGTTCTTGACAAATCATTATGTATATGTCTTGAACACTAAAGTGATTATTTAATTTATTTTTATAATTGCTTTAGGCTTCATCGTATTCAAAATCTCTCTTGTGTGTTATGTTTCTTTACAATCATAAGTGCATAACATAATTCATCTTTATGTTGTATTTAATGAAAGCTTTAACAAGTTTTTAATTAAGTCACATAAAGCTTTGTTAAATCATATAGACATTAATTAAGTAATCCTTTTTAATTAAGCACATTTTTATTTAACATTCACACATTAAATTAGAACATATAACATCAAAATACATGTATATATATATATATCAAAAAAAATTATGTACATTTCATCATAATATACAAGTGTCATTGAGGACTACAATTACCAAATCCCTTGGGATCTAGTACTCGTGCTGCATCAGTAGTAGGATGTCGGGAGACAGTCGTGTGTGATCATGATCATGATCCGCTGAATCTGATAGCAAAATCCATCCCCTCTATCTGCATAAGTGCCACCTAATGTTCTCCCACTATTTGATCCCTCTCAGCCTATAATCGTGCCACCTCTCTCTCTAGTCTCTCCACCTCTACCTAAGCCCATGATGACTCTACTTGTGATGTTGTCCTATCTCAGTAGATTTGTCTCTTCAAGCCCTCATAGGCTACCTGTAGTCTCACAAAGGGTATTAACAACTCTAGGTCTCCCTCCACAATAGGTGGGGGCACATAGTCTGAGTCCATCTCCTCTTCGTCGAAAGACACTACCACTATCTCTGCAGCTGCTTGATGGTAGAGATCTCACCAATCCTCTGTGGGCCCTACAAGATAGAAACAAAATATATTCAAAACACATCATGATATATATATGCATCAAATCATACATCAAAGCATAAATTACATGCATCAAAATTAAATATCATCACCTGTATCTCAAATGGTATGAGCAATATCAGCCTCATCCTATGTAGGGGGCATAGATGTTATGCTAACCTCTCCTTAGTTGTGAGTGTGTATGCCTACTACTGCTCGAGATCTAGTCATATGAATGGGTGTGGTATCTACCCAATCATATCGGCCCTCAGTTTTTACATCGTCACTCTCACTCAAGGGTGGCTCCTCATCCCAATCCTCCTCTTGATCCTCCTCTTGATCCTCCTCCTCTTCCTCTTGTCCATCATAATTTGGGTCTACATCCACATCATACTCCTCATCAATAATGTCAATAAATATGTCCACAACCCTATAGCATGTTCCCTCAGCTCTATCATCTCTGTATCCCCCTCATCTAGTACTAGTACTACATCCCCTACTATCTCATCAATCAGAAATATTGGAGCTAGTCATGATGCTATCCACCACTCCTCATGATCCCATGTGGCACCGACATCATCTATGTCGGATACCGATAACTAATCATGATATCATTATCATAATCATCATATTCACTATAGACGACATCGTCTAGCATGAACCATGATGTGTCACCAGGTCTCCGGACACTCCTCACTGACCTCCTAAAAGATGATTGTGCTTGGGGTGGTCTCTAAACTTGTTTGAATGATCTCATGACTTGATCATATCAGAAGGGTAGCACTATGTGATCATGCCAACCAACAAAAAAAATTTCCAACTGTAATCTCTTCATTTGTCTGATATGGTTTGGCCACTATAGTATAAGATGGTAAGGTTTCCACAAGATCTCATCCTCCTCCAGTTCGTAAAATCGAACCCTCCAAAAGTGTAAATCCACATACTACCATAAGCATCATAGAGGATAGCCAAAGGCCCTAGGATACCCCACTTCCATCAGACATGGGAAGCTTGTAGGCCTAATGCACATGATATTCTCTAGGAACCATACCTACAGAAGTGTATAGTGCATCATGCCATCTAGCTCTTGGAAAACAAACTGACCCAAATCATAGAATAAGTCTAGAAGGATGCATCCTCCCCAGGAATACATTGTCGTGTG
This sequence comes from Sequoiadendron giganteum, assembly GCA_007115665.2. Taxonomy (NCBI): domain Eukaryota; kingdom Viridiplantae; phylum Streptophyta; class Pinopsida; order Cupressales; family Cupressaceae; genus Sequoiadendron; species Sequoiadendron giganteum. The sequence continues at coordinate 505,099,955 of CM021104.1, read as the reverse complement.
CTCCGCCATCCCCCATATCAGGTGTACTATCCCACCCTCTAGGTGTGTTGCTCATCCATCTGGGAGGAGAACTAGTGCGACGGTGTGCATCATAATCTATCTCAACATTGGTGCTTGTGAATATAGTAGCAGTGCCAAGTCAATCTATCCCACAACTCTATCATCAAGAACTAGTTCACCAAGGCAATACTGCATGTCAGCCCACTGCTCGTGAAAGGTATGACCCCTCTGAAGGTGCACCCTCTCCCCCCAAATAGGGCCATAGAGTATCCAGTGTACATCCTCTAGAGTGACGGTCATCTCTCCCATGCGTAGGTGGAAGGTGCAAGTATTCGCATCCCATCGCTCGCATAATGCCATCAACATAGCATCGTGGTACCTCATGGGGGGCATGAGGTACACCCAATAAATACCATCCTTCTATAGGTGCTTTGTGTCCACCACCGACAAATAAGGGGCTAGGTCTCTCAAAAATCTCAATTTTCTCCCACCAAGATGCTGACAGGATTAGGTGGGTACCTATCTAAAACATCAAAATCTGCTCTCTAAATCATCTAATATCTTCAATTTTACTCTAATTCATCATGCAAGTGTACTTATTTTTTTCTAGTGTTCTTTTTCTAAGGCCCTAGACACTTTTGAAACCTTTTAGGACACTTCACGAAGAAACAAGACACTTTGCGAAAAAGAGGGACACTTTGCGAACAAAAGGGAAACTTTGGAAAAAAATGGGACACTTTACGAACTTTTTTTCTAAGATCCTAAATTAACCTAAATATGCATATAAATCATCCTATAATTAAAAATTCACAAAGCAAAGGTACTAGAATTGAGTCACCTCATGATAGCGCTTGCCGCAGGCCACCTAGTCTCGTAGCACATCCAATCTCGCAAGTGTGAAATCACATGTGCTCAACATCTTTCTCTATCTCCTCATCACTCTCAAGCTACAATACAATAAATGAAAAAGTAAGTGAAAATTTCCTCCATTTTCATTCTTTTTACTCTCTCTTTCATGTAAGCACATTCGTACTTTCACTGTTTTAGACCTATTAGTATGCTTTTCATTCAAAACAACATACCGGGTGCTAGTAAACTCTGTTTTTGATGCCATTTGTTGTGTTTGAATCGTGTTTCCATGCCATGTCATCATTACTCACCTATTTTTATGTGGCATGGTACTTGGAAATTCCCTCTGATATGCATTTCCTCATTTGATGTGGCTAGATTGCTACCTTGATTCCACCTTTGTAAAGCAAGTGGAATCAAGGGGGGGCATACATCTACCCTTGAATTTGATCTCTAGGAATTAGATAAGACAATTTTTGGACTACTAAAAAAATTTTGTTGCAGTATGCGGTTCCTAACATTGGGGGCTTCATTCTCCTGCCATTAAATGAGTATCCTTTTATGAAAAAAAAGTGCATTGTTTAGAGTCATTTAGCTTACATGTGCATTTAGAGTCATATGGGTGCTAAAGTGGGGGCTAAATGTGTCACCAAAAATTGTATACCTTTGAAGAAAAGGATAACTTTGTGCCCATTTTGGTCCTACTTTATGTACCCTTGCATTAATCACCCTCCTAAAACAACATTTATAGGCTCCTGAGACTCGTTATTTTTTACTTTGAGGCATATTTTACCTAAGGAATTATACAACCCCCGACAAGAAACATCAAAATTATTCAAATATCACCAATCCCACCTCAAAAACCCGTGGTGGGACTAGGTCACCCAAGTTGGCGACCTAGTCATTTTTAAGGATTTTTGCATTTAAAGGCGGGAAAATATCTATCTTGCTAAAAATTCTTGATGGGTGTTGGCCTCTTAGGTCAAAATTACAGACAATTAGGTATGGTTTCTTATAAATTCTTGTTTTTAGGTCATTTTTCTCTCTCTCTTGGTCATTTTTCACAAGAAACTTCAAGAATCAAGTGCAAAAACATCTTCCACAAGAAGATTCATCTCTCTTCTACAACAAAGTTGAAGCTTAAGGCAGCAAACTAGGGATTTTTTAGGTCTTCAAGCTCACTTCACACTCAAGATAACACATTACAAAGGGTTGATCATGGATTCCTATGGAGAATCATGGAGAAATCTAGGCTGAGGAAGTACAACTAGCCACCAAATCACACCTAAAGACTATTTTCAAAGTGATTCCATCTTCTATTTTCTCTATGTCTTTAGATTTAAGGTCTGCATCCTATTTGCATTCTATTTTTACATTAATTTGTGATGTTGTAGTGTTTCTTGGAATGAATTCTTGCATCATTCAAATCTCTTGCATGCATCTTATTCTAGCACAATATAATAGGGTTGTGTCTTATTTTAGGCTTTCCTAGTTCTAGACACACTTAGGGCTAGGGTTTATGCATATTTTCTATCTCTTTCAAAGTTTAAATATACAATAGGGGTTTGACCAAGGAAAACCCTACATTAGAAACCAGAATATACTCTATTTTGTAGGTGATTTTGTGGATCTCAGTTCGGATTTCAATGAAGAAGCAAAGTGCAGACCATAGACCTCTATATCCACTTTAAGTTTTCCTGAAAAGCTAAAAGGGACTAGGTCTCCAATAGTGGCCACCTAGTCCCAATGGAGGATTCTATAAAAAATTTTGGTAGACTTGAGCATCCAGTTGTTTGGAACGACGTCTGGAGCAGTTTACCAGAAAAGGGACTAGGTTGTCCAACTTGGCGTAAGTGTCCCAATGGGCATAAAACTCAAATTTTCTAAATTTTTAGAGGCTTCTGCAATCTCCACTTCAGCCCTCATCAGTTTCCAGTTGCACTTGTTTGATCTATTCTATTATTTTACCTTGTATAGTCTTTATTTTACCTTTGTTGCATAACATCATGTGTTTTCCAGCAATATAAATTTCATTAGCTTGCATGTAATAGTGAGCTTCATTTACAAGATTACAACATTTAGCATATTTCACAATAAAAATTTCAATCACAATTCAATCCCTACCATTGAATGAATCACAATATTTATGTTCCCCATAAAGGAAAATATCTTTCCTTCTAGGTGAAAACCCTAGATGAGGAAGAGAACCCTTCATTTACCAACAAAAAATAAATTTTGTGGTCCAAAACTATCTAACAAATAGTACATGGTTTTTAAATTAAGGAAGGCATTATATGGACTTAACAAAGCTCATAGAGCTTGGTATAATATATTGGATAGATACTTGACAAAGCAAGGATTCAACAAAGGGTTTGTAGACAACAATATTTACTTCAAGGTTGAGAAATACAAGATACTGATCATAGTTGTGGTATATGTTGATGACACCATCTTTGGTGGAAATGAAGGTATGTGTAAGATATTTTCTAAAGAGATGGAAAAAGAATTTGAAATTTCTATGATTGGTGAATTTAATTTCTTCCTTGGACTTCAAGTAAATCAAATTGACAAATGGATATTCATCTCACAATCCAATTATGTTAAAGAATTGTTAAAGAAGTTTGGAATGGATGAATCCAAACCAGTTTGTACCCCTATGGTAACTAGATGTAAGCTGAGTAAGGATGATGAATTTGCTAAAGTTGATTAGAGCATGTATAGATCCATGATTGGCAGACTATTATATCTTACTGCTACTACACCTAATAGCATGCATGCAATATGTTTCATTACAATATTTCAAGCAGAACCTAAGGAAGTACATGTTATAGCTATGAAGAGGATATTGAAATATCTTAAAGGAACTCTAGATTATGGGCTATGGTATCTAAAGGACAACATTTTCACATTGAATTCCTACACTGATGTAGATTGGGCTAGCTGTGTAGATGACTACAAGAGTACAAGTGGTGGTGCATTCTTCCTTGGAGGAAGATTAGTTTCATGTTTGAGAAAGAAACAAGATTCAATTTCTTTATCCACTATAGAAGCAGAGTATATTGCAACAACATCTTGCTATACATAGGTTCTTTGGATGAAGCAAACCTTGATGGACATAGGTGTGGTAAGTGATAAAGCTATCTCTATAATTTGTGATGATAAAAGTGCTATAAAAATTTCAAAGAATCCAATGATGCATTCTAGAACAAAGCACGTATCTATCAAGTATCACTTCTTGAGGGAGAAGGTATTGAAGAATGAAGTTAGACTTGAACATGTACCTACCAAAGAACAAGTTAGAGACATATTCACTAAGGCCCTTTCAAAGGATACTTTTGATTATCTCAGAGGGAAGTTAGGGTTTACTTCCCCTCATTTTTAAACTAAGTGCACATGGAGGTTAATTAGTGCAGTGGATTCACAAACTCCTTTTGTTTTGGACTGATGATTGAGGTCTACTCCTTAGGGGGAGTAGAGAACTACATTGTTGTAGTATGTGATGTGGGGTATGTGCAGGATCATGATGGGCCAAAAAGTGGTGATATGTAAGTGATATGATGGGCCATGTGGCTGATGAGTTTTTTTTAACCCAAAATTGATGAAATGAAAAGTGTTTGTAAAGGAGATTCTCAGATTTCCACCAATATAAATTATTCTTTACTTTTAATTTAATAAATTATTATTATTCATTTTCTATTTGAATTATGACTAAAGTCCTGATTGATAGGTTGATTGAAAAAAATCTATAGCTTTCAAATAGTATCACATTTTTTGAATCCAAAACATGTGTAACATTCTATGTTTTGCATACTATAGGATTAAAAATAAATAAAAAATTCATGAAGTTTTGACCAAGTTAAGGTGGTTAGACATATGATTTTTTATATTTTTTAAAAGTTGTAATAAAAAAATCATAATTAATTATTTACTTGGGAAAAAATTATAAAAAAATATGCATCACATAGGGACATGAGTCCTCTACTTATATCTAAAATATTATAAAAAAATTTATCATTTTATTTTGGTTAGGGTGGTCAAACAAACACCTATTTCTTATTTTTTCCCTGAAATTTAAGTACTATTGCATTGAAATTTCAAATTTTCACCAAATAGATTTTTATTTTTTTTAAATAAACCTAGTAGTTTAGAAACCACATTCAATTTTCTACAAATTCAATTCTTACATATTTTTGAAATAATATAGATAAATTATTCAAATTTTTACATGAAGTTGCCTATTTTTGATTTTCTAAATTTTCATTGCCACTTAAGGGCGTTTTTTTTCCATGATGATCCTGCACATACCTTGCGGGTGTACTCCTTAGGGGGAGTGAAAAAAGCATTATATGGAAAGAATTTCCTTTTCCATTGATGTCAAAGGGGGAGAGAATCATCTGAAAATTTTATGCTTGGCAGGTTGTCGCTTTTGAAAATCATCTATGTTGTCTTTGATGGTTTTTCATATCATGTGTTGCCATCAATGACAAAGGGGGAGATTGTTGCAAGTATGGATGTGTTTGGTGGTGTTGTCATTAATTTTTCATTGATGTCAACATAGTTCATATTGTGTACAAATGGTTTTTGTATAGTTGAGATACTGTAGAAGTTCTTAGAGTACATGGAGCTATATTTATGAAGTTGTAGTTGTGTTTTTACCAAGTGCTTTTGAGAAAATTTGAGAAAAATGAAAGCAGTGTTGAATTGTGTTCTGAGTGTTCTCTTGTATTTTGCTCCGCATTTCTTCTATGTTGATCCTATGCTTGTGTAGATCTGTAAGTATGTTTGTAAGCTTCAATGGATCGCATATACTATTTTCTAGCTTCTGGGTCAATGGAGAGTAGAAGATGAGTTCACCGGTGTGTGAACTGGCTTGAAAAAACTATTTATTTGTGGAATGGGAGATTTTTTTAGCTCTGCAATATTCTAATATATGGTTTTAGATCTTGCATATCTAGGAGATAACTCTTTCTGATGGTTTCTGTGTTCTGACAAATTTTCTTGTGGTCTGGCACTCTGGAAGACTTGCTCCAGAGCTCCTATGCTTTTGTTGGTTGGTCTGTATGGAATGGTAAAAATTTCTCTATGAATGAAGTTTGTTGTAATTGTTGCAGATGTACTTGAGGTGTTCTCAGAGTTGGTAAAATGTCTGGTGAAGTGTGTTGAGTGATCCACATGTGATTATCTTGCTGGGGATGTGTGTACTTCAAAGATCATTTGTGTTTTCATTAGGTTTGGTTGACCTGGTGTCTACACATTATATTAAGTTTTTGCACCGACCTAAGAAAGTGTGTGCTTGATCTAGAATATTGTTTGGGTCCTAAATTAAATATGTAATTGGTACTCTCTCATTCTTATCCACCACGAGAATGTTGAGTAGCTGACCTAGTTTGAATTTGTAATTTGAAATTGTATATACAACCTTGGAGAATGTTTCTAAGGTTGAAGATGGTATAAAAGCAGATCAAGTTGTGGTGAATTTCATATCCATCATCCACAAATTGAGTAAGTGAGTGAAGTGTGTGAACAAGTGTGAAAAGAAGAGAGTGGAAGAGTGAATTGAGGCAATAGTACTTTAAGGTGTTAGATTCCTTAAAGTAGTGAGTTGATGGCATCTACAATCTTCTGATCAAGTTGCAAATGTGTGGAGCCTTAGTGGTGGATCTTCATTTATCTCTTTTTAGTTTTTTGTTGGTAGTGAGCCTCCTTTCTGGATAGTGATTCCTTTGAAGGTAGTGAGACCTTGCATTTGGGTGGTGAGCCTTTGTATCTGGGCAATGAGCCCTCTAACAGTGAGCCTTTCTATATGGTATTGCATTACTACTATATTGTGAGTTAATCCTCACCGTGGTTTTTCACTCATTGGGTTTTCCACGTAAATCTGGTGTCTCTAGTGTTTTCTTTCTATTATTTGCATTTCATGTTTACACTTAATAACATATTGAAGTTAAGGTGAAAATATTAAGTTTTTAAGTAAAGTGATTTGATACAATTGATTCACCTCGCCTCTTAGTTGTCTTGTGCATTTCAACAATCCCAACAACAAGGTGTCTCGCAAACACATCATTAGAGTGTTTCATAGAGCACCCTCAATCAGTTATCCCAACAACAAGGTGTCCTGGAAATGCATCATGAAGTTAGCCTTCATTTTAGTCCTACCTAGCAAGGTGTGCCACAGACTTCCCTTAATTAGTCAACCCAAAAATAAGGTGTCCCACTAATGCATCATCAGGGTAACCTTCATTTTAGTTCTACCCAATAGGGTGTGCCACAGAGAACCCTTAATCAATCATCCCAACAACATGGTATCTCGCTAATGCATTACCAAGGTAACCTTCAATTTAGTCCTACCCAACAAAGTGTGCCATAGAGCACCCTTCTTTATTCATCCTATCAACAAGGTCACCCAAAAACACATCATTAGGGAAGCCTTCCATATTTTCCACCCTAACAATAAGGAGGTTAACCTCCTTATACACAACAAGGAATTAACCCTCCTTATATCCCATATAGATATCAAGGTCCTATACCTTCACAATACCCAATCTATAACCAAAACCTAGTAGGACAACAAGGTTATTACACACATGGTTCACAAACACATGTACCAAGATTAGAGATGGAACTAAGGCTAGATGTTGTCACCCAAAAAATAGAAGATATGTAGATAGGAAAACAAAAGAAGACCTACACTCTACAGGAAATTTGTTCATTCGCATTCGATCATTCCATCATGGAACTACCCTTTGCAAGAAACATTGAGATACCTATATTTGAAAGAAAGTACAAAGGAGTAGGAGATCTAGTAGAGCATGTACAAGACTTCTCGATATCATGTATGGAGGTACAAAAAAATGATTCCTATCTCATGAGGCACTTTCCACGCAGCCTTACAAGTCATGCTATGGAGTGGTTCACCCATCTACAACCTGGAATCATAACTTTTGATGATCTATCTCTAAAATTTATAACCCACTTATTGTTTCATATCCATCACAAGTCTATACATGATAAAAAAAAATATAAGAGAGTCCTTCATCTCCTACCTATAGATATGGAGACACAAAGCAAGTCAGTGCAAATGGACCATTCTAGACAAAGAGTTGGTGGATATTTTCATCATGAATGTCCTACTCGAAATAAACTACTAGCTCACTATGCTATGTCCTATAGAATTTGAGGAAACAATCAAAAATGAGTTACATATTGAGAGAGCCCTCATAGAAACAGGAAATGTAAGAAAAATAGCTCAAACGATAGTCCCTCTAGTTCAAATGAGAAACCCAAAGTCTAGGCTATAGACAACAATGTTACAAACAATGGAGTGGCAAATGCCAGAGTAGTATGTAATGTATAGAACACAAATAAAAAAACCATGGGTGGCACAAACAAGATATGGTCCCAACAACACAAAAAGCAACCAAATAACCTATCCCAAGAATAATCAGGTTGTAAATCAATAGGAAAATTAGGGAGGACAATAGAGGCAATATGATCAACCTAGGAGGCAATTTACTGTATTAGGTGAGTCACTTGAAATAATTATGTGAAAACTAGTACAATAGAACCTCATCAAAACAACTGACCACCAAAACTATGAGGAACCTAGCTTTAAGACACCATGGTACAATGAGAAGGACTTGTGTGATTTCCATATGATCAAAGGACATACGACTAACAATTGCATGCACCTCAAACATATTATTCAGGACTTAATAGACAAAGGTGAAGTAGATGTTGATCATCGACCTAGAAAAAAGGACCTACAAATATAATCAAACCCAATTGAAAACCACACTAAGAGGAATGATAAAGGAAAGGGACAAGAGTACCAAAATGCTAATTACACAAATGGTGACATAGTTATAGGAACCCTCTCACAAGTTGATGACAATAGGGAAAACATAGTAATGATATGAGGAGGGGACAACAACTACAATGCAACTACCCATCACAAAAGAGTTACAATACAAGGAGCACCTCCCAAACCCACAATCAAGTCACCAAGTGATTACAACATTGTGGAATAGTTAAAGAAGACACCCGTCCTCATCTCAATCTTATAATTGGTAGAGTTGTCACTCACACATAGGGAGATATTGGAAAAATATTTTGAAATGTCAATCCCTACAGACCTCGATCCCAATCAATTCCAAGACATGGTTGGAAAAATCACTACATGTAATCACTTAGTCTTTTCAGAGAAAGATTTATCACAAAGAAAGTTCCAAAATCAAGCTCTATACAAAGAGGTTGGTGTTCATAAGACCATGGTCAAGAGAGTATTGATAGATAGTGGTGCGGGTTTAAACATCTATACCTTAAAATTGATAAAATAGCCAGGGTATTCTAATGATGTGATTGAAAAAGGAAAGGGTATCACCATAAAGTCCTATGATGACGTGGAGAGAAATTTTGAAGGAACAGTTAGGTTGTCAGTGTAGATAGGATCAGCTATAACAAAAACTACTTGTCAAGTATTGGATCTTGAGTTTCCATACAACCTACTCCTAGGATTCCCTTAGATCCATGCATTACAAGTAGTCCCTTACACTTTCCATCAATGCCTAAAGTTCTCCCATGTGAAGGAAAGGAAGAACATTATATGTTGATCCTAAACCTTTCCATTTTTGTGTAAAGTTGGAGGAGAAATACAATAAAATCCAATGCGTGCCTAGCAATGGTATAGCCTTCCATTTCTTTTCTTATGTTGAACCTTCCATTCTTCCATCAAAATCCACCAAGAACACATTGAGTGAGCAACCGAAAGAGGAAGCCAAGATTCAAGTACTTGACAAGGGTAATGGGACTACCATTTTAACCAAGCATTATGCATCGACATGCTTCCGCCAACACCCAGAGTATATGGAGGTACCAAAGAGATCAAGATAGTACAAAAGATAGCCCAAACCCACTATCTTTACCATATGGGGAGACATGAAAGATGAAGAAATATTTTAGGAGGAACTTTCATCTATGATCTACAAGGAGGGCCGAAAAGAACCATAAAAGCCACAACCCATTTTATTCGATCCTAACACTAGAGGCTAGATCAATTAGTAAAAAAAATGGGATACAATGGAATAGGTGGCCTTGGGCTACAAAAAAAAGGTTAATCAGAGCCTATAATAGTGGAATAGAGATAGAAGAATATGGGGCTAGGTTATAAACCAAAAGACGTGGTCATTCCAAAAACTAGAGGAACCTCTTGGAAGAAATGAGAAACTTCTGCTAGCATTCAGGCACTGGATATCTACCATGTCATGGACAATGAATTACCTATTGAAGACTTATTTGAAAACTTTTGAATTGATAGGTTCCCTCTCCAGTACATGGAAACCATTCCCCACATCTATTACAATTCTGAAAGGAACTCTAATGAATATGAATGGGATTCTCCTTCCTTTGTCATTAGATATGATTCCCCCACTTCTAGTAATGATAACTTAGATACCTAGTTGGAAAAAGACACCAAATCCATATTAACCCTTTCACATACTTCTATAATATTTGTAGACCAAGATGATAGTCTCCCACTTTGTTACCCACAATGCATAGATTGGGATCAACAACAACATACACCTATTCTGGATCAATTCCAGAATGACGAGGCAATTATAGATTTCATGGGACTTCAAACAGACATACCAGTAGGAGATCACAAAGTAGGGCTCATCATGGAACTAGAACAAGAGGCATACATCGATGGAGAAATTGAATCTTCCAATTGGAAAAAATAAAGAAAAAACATAAAGATACGATCCCCTAGGGAAAACTACACTATGGCTTTATCGGATCCAAAAAAGAGAAAAATAAAGGATGCATCTAAAGGTGAAAACCTCCTAGAGGAACCCAAGGATGGAGGATTCAATCTCCCCATGTTATAATATCAAGAAAGATCAACACTCCTTGTAGAAGAAATAGAATCCATAAATGTTGGTACAACATAGGACCCAAAGATAACTTACCATGCAGCATCACTTGATCCGAAGGAGAAAGATAATTTCACATGTTAATCAACCAAGAGAAAGGAAAAATTTGTCCAGACCTATGCTAACATGCTTAGAATAGATCCAAAATTAGTGTCTCATCATCTAGTTTTTATCCCTGGAGAAAATCCTATCAAGCAAAAACTCAGAAAAATGCATCCCCAAATAACATTACTAGTAAATTTATAACTAAAGAAGCTACTCGATGTGGGTTTCATTAGACCCATCGAATGCCCACAATGGATATAAAATCCAGTACCAGTGTCCAAACCTATTGGGGGCATAAGGATATGTATGGACTTGAGAGACTTGAACAAGTCTTGTCCAAAAGAGGACATTCCATTCCTAAGAATTGACATGATTGTAGATCTAATAGTAGGGCATGAGATGTTGTCCTTAATGGATGGTTTCTATGGATACAACCAAATAAAGATCTCTCTAGATGACCAAAAAAAAACAACATTCACTTGTGCTTGGGGAAATTTCTGTTGGAATGTAATGCCTTTTGGTCTAAAGAATGTAGGAGCAACCTATCAAAGAGCGATGATAACCATATTCCATGACATGCTACACACAATCATGGAGGACTATGTGGACGACATCCTAGCAAAGTCAATAAAAAGGGAAGATCACTTAACAAACCTAGCAAGGGTATTTGCTCGATTGGAATAGTACAATCTGAGACTCAACCCTAAGAAATGTGTGTTCCGAGTAACATCTAGAAAGCTATCAGGGTACATAGTGCAAAGAAGAGGGATAGAGGTGGATCCTACCAAGGTAAAATATTTAAGAGAGATGCCTCTTCCAAAGACACTCAAATAGTTGAGGAGCCTACAAGGGAAGCTACAATCAATAAGGAGATTTATTGCACAACTGGAAAACAAGTGCCACCCTTTCACTCATATCCTACACAAAGATGTCACCTTCAAATGGGTTGGGAGATGTGGCCAAGCTTTCCATCAAGTCAAAGAGTATCTACTTACTCCTCCTCTACTCATGCCACCGATTCCAAAAAAGGAGATGATACTTTGTGTGTCTACCACACAAGTAGTATTGGGATCTCTCCTAGCATAGCTAGATGATAACAATAAAGAAAGGGTAGTCTACTAGATATTAGTAGAACATTGGTGGGATATGAACTAAACTACTCATCCATTGAAAGAGCCTGTCTCTTAGTCATGTTTTAAACATAAAAGCTGAGACATTACATCTTAAATAGAAAAGTGAAATTGATTTCGAAGGTGGACCCACTCAAATAGTTACTAGCAAAAGCAACCTTAATAGGTTCAATAGCCAAATGGGTGATGATCCTGAGTGAATCTGATATAGAGTACATGGACAAGAGATCTATAAAGGGATAAGTCATAGCAGACCAACTTCCTAAAGCACCCATAAATGATCATAAACCTATCACAATATATTTTCCAGATGAGAATGTCTTGATGATAGAAAAGATAGGCCAGTGGACTCTATACTTTGATGGGTCCCATACTCAACATGGTTTAGGAGTAGGTATTTTATTTCTCACACCACAGGGAGATAGTATACCCAAGGCCTACTTGATTGCATTCCCCTACACAAACATCATCTCAGAGTATGAAGTTCTTATCATGGGGCTCAAAATGGCGATTGAATGGAGAATAAAAGAGCTACATGTCTTTGGAGACTCTCAACTAGTAATTAGACAGGTGAACAAAAAATACTAAAAGAAGGATGACAAATTGCTACCATACAAAAGGATGGTGGATAACTTCAAGGAGTACTTCATCAAAATAACCTTTGAACAGGTTCCTCAGATCACTAGTAGAGTTGTTGATGCAATGGCAATGATAGGCTCGCTGCTTGATATTCCTCAGAATGTGTCTAAATATGAATTCTTTGTGGAACAACTACTGGTGCCATCATTCGACATCCTAGAATCAGAAATGGTATGAATTTTTTTGGTCCTAAATCTCCATGATACCAAGATACTTTTGACTATATCCAAAAATGGTATCATACCACCTGACTTAATGACTACTCAAAAGAAAACCTTCACTTGTAGAACCTCCCATTTTATGATCTTAGGAGAAACCCTATACCATTGTAGCCTAGATGGTATGCTACTTTGTTACCCTAATGCAGAAGAAGTACAAACAGACTTATAAGAGGTCCACGAAGGTATTTTTGGATCCCACGCTAATGGACCTAACTTATTCTAGAAGCTACTTAGGGTAGGATACTATTGGCCTTCCATGGAGCAAGACTGCATTCAACATTATAGAAGGTGTCAACAATGTCAGCAATATAGTGATCTAGTTCATGCACCAGCAAAATATTTGAGACCCATCACAACACCATGACCTTTTTTGCAATGGGGATTATACTTGGTAGGTAAGATATTACCCTTTTCATCCAACGAGTATAAATTCATTATTACCTCAGGGTGCTGCCACAATAGTGGTTTACACTTTCTGGGAGATCCTGATTTTTGCTGAAATCACATATTTTTAGAAAATATAATGATTTAAGCCTTGAAATTTTCCATTTAAAGGATTCCAATTGAATAGGGTTTGATCAAACCACCTTAGACCAAGCCCTCTTGGATAGAACCCTGCTAGTTTTAAACCATACCTATAACGGAGTCTCATTTACACCTATCAAAATGTTGATTAAAAACCACTTTTGATTTATCTTTTGGGGGATCAAATGAGTTCATTTAAAATTTATTTTTTGTAAGTATGTAGTCATTCTTATAAGCTTCAAAAAAATAAATTTTTTAATTAAATTTAATTTGATTACTATATTTATTTTTTATTTCTTGTGAATGTAGGTTTTTCACCAAAAATCAAGATCTTTGTTCTACACATATGGAAAAATAGTAGATTATAAAAATAAAATTTTGAAAAATATGTTTAGGTTGGGCATTTATGTCCTTGATCCATTAAAAAAAAAAATAATTTTGATACATACATAAAAAGTTATGTTGTATATAGTCTGTTTATGTCTGAATTGTAATTGGTTTGACTTCGAAACTTGATTAAGAAAAAAATATTTAATAAAAACCTATGAAACCAAATGAATTGGATAGATATCATAGTTACAAATCTAAATTTGAAAAAAATATAATTTTATCCTTCATACAAAAAAAATTATGTTGTATATGGTGAGCATCACTCCTTAAAAATGCTATTTATTGATAAAAACTTGTTATTGAAGGAGATGAAAGAAAAGTACAATCTGATTCCAAAAATTTTGAAAAAAATATATTTAGAATCTATAGAAAAAACTTCAAAAAACACTAGTTTGAATCATCTTCAAATTCCTCGTGGTTTAGCCGCTATAAGAGACCAAAAGTGAATATTTAATTAAAAAAAATCAGTTTAGTGTCCGGTTTGCCCAAAAATTGTAAACTAGTATTGTGGGATCACCCCACAATAGAATACTTCACTAAATGGATAGAGACCATTCCACTAGCCTATATCACCAGTAAACAGATATCAAAATTCATTTTGGGCTTATCAAACCATCATTCACACACCTACTAGTGCCACACCTTTTTTGTTGGTCTATGGATCTGAAGTTGTATTACCTATCGAGGTTAAAATCCCCTCATTTTGAGTCTCATTAAAAGGAATGGTAAGAAATTAAGAATATAGGGTATACAGATTGAATGAATTAGAGCATCTAGATGAAAGGTGTTTGAGCACGTTAAACCATCTATAGGTTTATTAGAATCACCTCTAGCAAAGCTATGACAAGAGAACCAAAGATAGAAAATTTCAAGTTGGTGACTTAGTACTCAAGGAGAATCAGAAGATACAATTGAATCAAGACGATAAGGGAAATTTTGAACCTAACTAGTTAGGCCCATTCATCATAACAACAAGTTATGGCTTTGGGGCATATCAGATGGCTACTCCCGAAGGAGAGCCCCTAGCTGAACCACTAAACATAAACCACCTCAAAAGGTTCTATACACGAAACGTGTTAGAATACCCCAAGAAAAAGGGTAAAAATTTTAAAAAAAAATTTAAAAAAAGATAAAAAATAAAAAAAAATAAAAAAGCAAGAAAAATAGTAAAGAGAAATAAAACATTCTTTGAGTGAAAACCACTTTGTGGTGCTCCTAGAATAGGTACCATAGTGAAAACCTAGAAAGTAGGCGCTATGTATGAATAAAACATGTGTCATTATCTATCAACACCTTTTCACAGTATCCACCCATCCATTTGATAAATCATGTATCCAACCATGGCTTGTCACTGATTAAGGTAAGTCATTTTATTGGGGGCAACTTACCAAAGCTAGTCATGGATTAGATCTTGTAGCATATGATCATGGTCATAAAACAACAAAAAGTCAAAAACACTAGAAAACACTAGAAAACAACAAAAAATCAAAAACATGTGAAACATGTGAAAACATAAAAAAAACATCGTTGGGTTATTCCTTCACTCAAACAATCTAAGATATCAAAATTTGCTTGAACCTCATAGCTAGCTCAAGTGAATTTCCCACAACATATCCTCTAGACATTGAAATGGGATATCAATCCAAGCTATCAATGTTGTTTACCCAAAAACAATTCATGTTTTGAGTGAAATGGTCAAACTACATGGTCTGTACATGTACAAAATATGAATGGATTTTTTAGCCCCCGAGACCCTAGGTCAGTCCACTTAGGTTTCCATCATGCTTTATTTCAACCTAGTCAAAAATGAAAATACATAGTCCCAAAAAACATATACAATATACAAAATTTAAAATATTCACAAAACAAAAAACGTCAAACCAAGAAAACTACAAGCCTTTACATGTACAACGTAGGCAAGGATAATCTTTGATGAGCCCCCGAGGCCCTAGGTTAGTCCCCTAAAAACAACAAAAATAGTATAATAAAACTTAGAAAATAAAAAAAAGACCCATCTTGTCATCAAGTTCCATGATAAATGTTTCACCCATAATAAATGAATTTTCACAATCATCCTTTGACAAAAAAAAAGCAAACAAAGAGAGAAAACATCAAAAAGCTAGAACTTTCAAGCAAAAACAATCGCATAAGAGTTGACTATAAATAGAAGAAAGCAATGCAAAAATATCAACTACCTATCTTTTTAACAAGTCCCAAAAACATCCTGAGATATGTCTTAATGGATCCATTCCTATGATAGACATGATCAACAATGGATAATAGCCCCACCCTAAATAGATATGGCAAGTGATACTGCAACTTTATTTTTATCTTTTTGTGGTCTTACTTTTTGCGATTTAATTTATTGACTCATTCCTAGGATCTCTCAAGGATGTCCATAATAATTTAGAGAAGAAGGAATGGGGGAAATTGAGCATCATTTTGATTTTATGTTTGTAAGATATTTTTATAATATTACCATAGTGAATACTTTCATTATTGGGTATGAAAGTTGTATTAAAATAGTTTGTGAAGCAGTTGCATGTTAGTTGTTCTATACCTCTCTATGTGACTAGTCAAAAATGTTTTTCACACAACCCCCTATACTTTAAACAAATTTTGTGTATGTTTGGTATGAACAAAGATACTCTTTGTTTGTAGAGTCAAAGTCCACACAATAGATACAAAATCACCTTGGTAATTCATACCCTGGTGCATCGTATCTATTTTCTACATCAAACAGGGTTTTTCAAATGGCGAAATCTCTAAAGCAAAGAAAAAGCAACACATCAATCACTATCCATTATCATATTTCTTCTAATTAGATCACAATTCTATACATCATCATATTTCTTCTAATTCACATCATATCTCTATTTATCATCAATATTTATTCTAATTAACATTCATCCTACATAAAACATCATCAGTACCATATCCATATTGCATCCACAAAATGTTATCAATACATATAATGATGATAATAAACCAATTGAAAACATCAAGTATTAGGTATGGGGTATTCGTTTATCAACATACATCACATCATGAAATGAGACAAAGTATGATTCATTCATCCACATAAAATTCATACATCAAAAAATCACAAAAATACATATAAACATACACCATCATATATCACCATCACATAAACATAAAATGAGGTTGAATCAAAGAAGGTATATCCCATATATATCATCATCAAAAAGGAAATATGTCATAAATACATCATCCACAGTGACACAAGTGTGATAGGAAAATACAAAATCATTACATATATATGAGGTCTTAACTAGACCAATGAATATATATAACACACATGTCTACAAAGTGCCTCTGCACCATGAAACAACATGAAGATCAAGTTCCAAAACTAGTAAGACCCCAACAAGATGGAGGGAATACTACTGACCACCAAAAATATTTGGTTGTCTCACAGACTGATCACCTAAACCTGCACCTGTACCACCACTGCCATCACTCACAACACTTGACTCCCCAAATCGTGGACACTCAGAGGCCCTAGGAATAGTAGCATCATATAAGGTCTAATAATAGGTGGATGTATATAGATACCAATCTCACTTAGCTCGCATACTATCACACTCTTCTCAGAGAGTATCTCTCTTTGCTATCAGTAACATTAATTGAGCCTCTGTAGCATGTCATCTACCAATATCGCTCTCTCACTGTGCCTAGAGGGTATCTCTCTATGTTTTCAGTAACACTACTTGAGCCTCTACAATATGTCGTCTACCCATCTCTCCCTCTTACTCAGCCCTCAGAGTGTCTACAAAAGCCTTCATAGCTTTTCGCTATGCAATCTCTGCATCTTTGGCCAAATTCATTTGAGCTAGCAATATATCAATATCCCTAGCTAGTGGAGGAGGACCTGAAAGTTGTCTCTAACCCTGTACAGGAGGCACCCGCTGATCCTGTCCCTCATCACATCGAGCTCAATCCAACTGCTCTGTGAGAACCTCAACATGTTGTCACTCCCCACAAAAACCTGTAATACTTTCTCTACCCACAATGAGATCACCTCTAGGATCACTAAGCCTCAAAGGCTTGTGCCATGCCCACCACTTCTCATAATCACAAGTAGTACCTAGTGTAAGTGTGAAATAAGTATGAGTAAAATAACACTTTTTAATGAAACATTATATCGAGATTCTACAATTAATCTATTAAAAAGAGAAAAAAATTGAAAGCGTCTCATTGTTTCCTATCTCCAAATATTTATTAAAGCACAAAGGGCTCTCATATTTGGTAATCACTTGTGATTGTTAAAATTCCAATCTAGAGAATGGAATGATACTAAATGCAATGATGTGATGATTGATAATGATTTCTAGATGATATGAAGCTATTTTAATCTATTGTTGACATGAAAATCTGATAAAAGAAAGCTACAGTAAAACTAAGATGCAGCCATGATATGAATTCTACTAATGCTATGATTGCTAAAATGCTAATTGCTATGATGCTTGATTGCTATGATGTTATTTCTACAGAGTAAGATTGCACAAAGATAGGATATTTTGGATACATTTACTATTGAATGAGGTTGTATTTATAGATTTCCTGGCAGCAGATTTGCACAAGGGCATCAAAGTAGAGGCTTGGATTCAATTTAGAGGATTGAATGGTGAGAGATTGAGAAGATTGAGAAGATTTTGGGAATTTTTCCTCCCCACAAAAACATCAAGCCAAATGATAGGAAGAATTAATGGAAGAGGATGAAGGAGTTTCCTGCAAATTTATCTTCAATTTGTCTCCAAATTTTCCCGTGAAGATTGATTCAATTAATTTAGATGTAAATTAGGCATATACTATCTAATTTGATTTGTGCAACTTTTGAGTGAAAATAGGAAATAGTTGTAGAATGCATTTCCATTAAATATTTGGATTTATTCAATTTTGGCAAAGAAGATATTTAATTTAATAAAACAAACTATATATAAATCTATTTATTAATTAAATAAATATGGAGGAAGTGTGATAATTAAATAAAACAAAGTCAGAAATTTTTGTATTTAATTTAGATGATGATGTAATTAAGATAATAAAATAATTTAATAATGATAATTAAATAAAATTGTTTATTTAATTAAGAAGGAGTAATGTAATAAAGATAGAAGAAATAAAAGGTGAACTATATAAATAAATATTTCTATTTATTTAATAGTAGAAGAATTTAGGGTAATTAATCAAATGTCGTATTTAATTAATTAGATACTCCAGAACAATTTTAGGTGTATACACCTAGACCTACCACACCAACCGACCAACCCCAACCAACTGAGGAAAGTGCTCCAAACTCAGCAATCATAGTATTTGCATCAACCTAGAGACCCCATACATGGACCTCCCAACAATTCTAACCAAACCGCACCTCATACGCATCAGGAACCTGCCCCTGTCTCTCTCCAAACTGGTGATAGACTCGATCTGGTAGATAACACTCTATCACAAATGATGAATGACCAAGCGACCAATGGGTATGTCAACAGTACACAAGTGAATCAACATCCTTTGGCCAAACCTTGTAGCTCATATAAGGTCTCCACATGAGAGCAAGCATCTCATCAAACACACAGTGCCAATAATGTAGGTCCCCAGGCAAGGTGTAATGCATAAAGTCCCCATAATAATCACAGTATGGATCATCCAGAGAACGGTCCTGAATCCTTTCTAGATGAGTCACTACAGTATGCTCCCATACCCAAACATGAAAAAGTGACACACCTACATACATTGACTTCCTGGCCCGATACACCACTTTGTGCATATCTTAGTAAAGATGAGCAAGAAAATAGGAACCCCAGGCATATCTCGTACCATTATCTAGCATACTCTCAATATATGTACCCCATCTCACCACAAATTTTCAACCTTGTCTATGAGGAATAACCAATACTGATACCAGGCCACAGAGGACAAGAACGATAGTATTTTCGCTGTCAAGAAAATTAGATAAATCAACCTCTGAATCACAAACATCCAAGTGTGCCACACCTAACAAACACTTCATACAACAAACACATTGTCAAACTTGGTATGTAACAAGCTCACTGTGAATAGGAAGATGAAGAATCCTCCAAACATCCTCGAGAGTAATAGTTGCCTCCCTTGTAGGCAAATGAAAGGAGGACATCTTAGAGTGCCACCTCTCCACAAGAGTGGTCATCATCGTCGTATGGGTCCTGATCAAAGGCATGTAACAAATATAATCTAATCATACATCATCAAGAAAGTCTCCCTCCAACACACCAAAATGGGAAATCAGACTGAACAAGTGATGAGGATGTCTCTCTCTCATCATAAGTGGTTGGAAGCTCGTCTATAATCGTTATAAACTAGGATGTTAGGGTTTCACTCTAAAACATGTAATGCAACACAAAATGATGTGAGCATGATGACAAATGACATTTATGATGACAAATAGACACATGCTAGGGTTTAGAACAAATACTAAAAGAAAATGACATAAGGAGAACTCAACTGCTAGGTTCTAGGACAAATGCTCAACAAAAACTAGACAAGAGTGCTATTTTTAGACAATAGTGTAGTTTTAGATCAAAATTATGAAACAAGGCCTCTATTTTTAGACAATAGCATAGTTTTAGGTCAAAAACATAGAAACAATGGCATAAGTTTAGAACACTAGCGTAGTTTTAGGTCAATAGTGCAGTTTTCAGACAATAGCATAGCTACAAAAGCATAAAACAACAGTTTTCAAGCAACTGCAAAGTTTTCATAGTGTAAAAGTGCCAAAACTGATGCAACTACATAGGAATCTAAAAAACAATTCTATTGAC
Source organism: Sequoiadendron giganteum (assembly GCA_007115665.2). Taxonomy (NCBI): domain Eukaryota; kingdom Viridiplantae; phylum Streptophyta; class Pinopsida; order Cupressales; family Cupressaceae; genus Sequoiadendron; species Sequoiadendron giganteum. Next base: position 505,079,406 of record CM021104.1, on the reverse strand, counting down.
TGACAAGACTTTGCACACACATAATGAGAACAAAAACATGATGAAAGTCAAAAGCGAGAAGGTACATACCGGGCCACCAATTCCTGAAGGCTATCCATACTCCTGAACAAAGCTCAAAACGATGTGGGGCAACCTTGAATCTCAACATTATTCCTCAACAACTAACATAAAGTGAAATCCAGATAGAAGAATTAGCAAGAGGAACAAAGCACAAATGACCCAATTTGAAGACAAAATGCCTATATAATTTCATCTAGGAAACCCTAATTATGCTTAGGAAATCTACCTACTTTCAAATTAGAAGCTCTGGAAAACATCAAAATGAGAAATGATGCACATATTGATATAAAATTTCATCTGAAAACATCAAAATGATAGTACAATAGTGTCAAGAGCCTGACCTCAAAGCTTGAAATTTTTGGTCAACCTCTCGAGGGGGTAGCACAGAATCCTACCATCATTCCACTAAACGTTGGGGCATAAATTTTTTTCAAAAAAACTTGATCTTACAAATTGAATCTTTGAAACAAAGCAACCAGTATTTTGTATCAAAGAGGGGGAAAATGTAGACATGTAAAATTGACTTAACACCTATATCAAACTCCCCTAATAGCATCAAAAAACATCAAACAACATCAAAAAACTTTGAGTAGCCTCAAACAACATCAAACAATATTGAACATCATCTCGGAACACCCTATAACATCTCGAGATGACTCAGATTCATCCTGTAACATCTTGGAATGACTCAAAATTGTCCCATAACATCTCAAAAAGACTCCAAATCATCTTGTAACATCTCAAAATGATTCAAAATTATCCCATAAAATATTAGAATGACTTGGAATCATCTTGTAACATCTCAGAATGACTCGGAATTGTCCCGTAACATCTCAAAATGACTCAAAATTGCCCTGTATCATCTCAAAATGACTCAAAATTGTCTTGTAACATCTCATAATATCTCAAAATCATCTCGTAACATCTTGGAACATACTAGAACCATCCTTAAATATTTCAGAATCATCTCATAATGTCTAAGAACATCTTGGAATCACCCTGGAACAACTCAGAATCATCTCGTAATGTCTCAGATAATCTCAAATCATCTCAAAATTACCCCAAAACATCTCATAATCATCCTGTAATGTCTCTAAACATCTCATAATCATACCACAATGTTCCCACATCACACCACATCAAACTGACATCAAAAACCCTAATTCCTCTATTAATTAAATAATACAACATTATTTAATTAATTCACTTTTTCATCATTTCACAAAAATTAAATAAATTTCATTTACTTAATAAAGTCCTGAAAACCCTAATTCCTCTATTGATTAAATAAAACAACATTATTTGATTAATTCACATTTCATCATTTCAACCAATTAAATAAATCACATTTATTTAATAAATTCCTAATCTCAATTTATTTCATCTTGGTTGATTAAATAACACCAATTATTTAATTATGTCACTAAGTCACCTTATTCCTCTAAGTGGCTTAAATTATTAAATAATAATTTAATTACGACACTTTATGTCCAAATTTTGAATATTTAAACCAAACTATCAAATCAATTATCAAAAATCAAATCAAACTAATGCAACTTTGTTTGCAAAAGTCAAACTTGATATGCACGTTAAACTCCAAAAAGGAATTAATTAATTAAATCAATTAATTCATATTCCTCACCCACTTTCTGATTGAGAAAATTATGATTGCTGACTAAGAGATCCTATCTGTTAACTAGTCAATCCAAATTATTAACCGAAAAATCTATTTTGTTAACTGATCAATCACAATTCCTAACTAAGCCATCAAAATCCTGCTTAATCAATCTAAATCTATTAATTGAGCAATCACATCCCTGACTAGCCAATCTATTTTTTAATCACCCAAATTGTGTAATCAACTTTGCACAAGTTTTTCATGTCTAATTCCTCTGAACAAACTCCGACTGTTGATCTGGACATTTTTCAAAACAATCTTGACCATCCATTTCAAATCTCATTTTCTATATAGAAAACCCCTTTCCTCACAAATAAGGATCAAAGAATTAACATACATTGAGCAAAAAAGTGCTATCAAGAACACCATTGATAGAGCTTCACCATTTTCTTTGATCAACCAACCAAAACAATCACTCATCAAGCTTTTGCAAACGAACTTGAGAGGCTTCACAGTGTCAAGAACAACCCAACATCAGGTGAATACACTCCAGTATAGGATGGTAAGACTATGTTATTCATGTACATTCAATACTGTAGTCATAGATTCGTTCATGCATGTTAGGATAACTTAGTTTCATTTCATATGTTTAGGTTTAGATCTTAGATTAATATGTTTAATCTTAGTTTAGATGCTTGGATTTGAAATGTTTTGATTTGTCTTCCAATCTAATGTCCCCCCTCCCCCCACACAATTCTATTAGTTGATTCAGATTGACCATTAGATTGTGGGTAGTAAGGTGTTGAGAAACAATGTTGGATGTTAAACATTTCTAGAAACTTCTTCATGTCATTATTCTTAAATGGTGTGCCATTGTCTGAAACTAACGTGGAAGGATGTCCAAAGCATGCAATATTGTGTTCCAATATGAAATGACATATTACATTAGTAGTTTTTGAATGAAGTGGAATGCTTCACACCCATTTTGTGAAATAATTTGTTGTAGTTATTATAAAGGTGTGCCTAGCAGAAGAAGGAGGTGAGATTTTTCCAATCAAATCTAGTCCGCATAATAATAATGGACAAATAGGAATTTGGGCTTGAAGCTCAGAAGCGGAAGCATGCATCAAATTGCTATGTTCTTGACATTTGTGACATTTCTTAACATATTTGAAGCAATATTTTTCCACATGTCTCCAATACTATCCTATGTGGACAAGTTTTTGAACTAGTGATCTTCCTCCAAAATGACCTCCACAAGCACACCTGCATGAGCTTCTTCAAGTGCTATGGGGATTTCAGACTCTTTAAGGCATCTAAGTAAAAGAACGTTAAAGGAATTTTGGTATAACATGTCAATGAGAATTATATACTTAGATATGAGTTTGTGAAGACAATCAAGTGAGTATTCTTAGTTGTCAGCTCAGGAAAGGTATCTTCCTTTAAATAATTCAATATTGGTCTGTACCATTCACTAGAGCTTTCCATAGTTTTTGATAATACTTCTTTGGCTTTGGATTCTATTGATGGGTTCATAATGGTATGAACAATAAATATGAATCCTTTAGAGGATCTTGAGAGGATATAAGTGAAGTTGCACTAGCCATTGCATCTATAGGCTGATTATCCTTCCATGGGATGCTATCAATGGTAAATTACTCAAAATTCTCTAATAAATTCATTATGAGATCCTTTTATTTTAATAATTTTTCATGCTTTTCTTGATATGTCCTGTTTATTTGCTTAATGACTAATTGTGAATCACCAAATATCTTAATATCTTGAACTCCCAAAGTTAACACAGTGCATAATCCAACAATTAATGCTTCATATTTTATTGTTTTGTTGGTGCATAGGAAGTTTAAGTGATAGGATAAGGGAATGGGCTTTGTTGCGGGTGAAACTATTATAACCCCAGCACTGGAGCCTATTCTATACTTAGAATCGTCAAAGTATAATTCCCATGTTTCTTCATCTTTCTAAATAGTCAACACATTTTCATCAAGAAATGCTTCTGTACTAGGTAATGCCAGGGGTGAGGGGTCATCCTCTAAGTAGTTGATTATGGCTTGTCCCTTAATTTATTTTTGTGAAACAAACTTAAGGTAAAACTATGCTAACAACATAACCCATTTAGCTAAGTGTCTTGATAAATCTAGTTTAGTGAAAAGATGTTTTAAAGGATCAAATTTCCTCATCACATGTATTTCAACATTTAGTAAGAAATTTCTCAATTTACTAGTAGCGAATACAAGAGAAAAATATTGTTTCTTTATCAATGTGTATTATGTCTCATAATCAATTAGAGTTTTGTTAATGTAATAGACAGGACGCTCCTTACCATTTTCATCTTGTTGAGCCAACAATGTTGTGAGAGCATGGACTGATGTTGTAGTATAAAGGATGAAAGGTTTGTTTGGATAAAAGGTTGTAAAATAGTTTGAGTGGCAAGATAATCCTTCAAAATCTCAAAGCCTATTTACAATCCTCATTCCAATCAAAGTGAACATCTTTCTTGAGGAGATGTGTAAATGGTAATGTTTGGTTTGCTAGGGATGCTACAAAATGACGGATAGCCTGAATTCTTCCTTGTACGGTATGAAATTTTGAGATGTTTCTAGGAGGTGGCATGTTAAATATAGCATCAATTTTATTTGTGTGCACCTTGATGCCTCTATGAGATACAATAAAACCTAAAAAAATTCCACTATCTACACCAAAGACACTTTTTTGGATTCAATCTCATGTTGTGTTTTCACATTCGCTCAAAGATCTTCCCAAGGATATTCAATTGGTCTTGTCGAGTTAAATATTTGGCTAGAATATCATCAACATAGTCATCCAAAATATTATGTATGTAATGATGACATATTAATGTCATAGCTCGTTGATGTGTTGCTCCTGAATTCTTCAATCGAAAGGGCATCATTACCCCAAAAAGTGTTCCCCAAATAATTGTAAATACTATTTTTTATTGATCTTGAGGGCTGATAAAGATTTGATTATATCCCAAAAATCCATCCATGAATGACAAAAAAGAATACCCTGCAATAGATTCTACTATCATGTCAATATTAGGAAGGGTAAAGTCATCTTTTAAACGTGCAACTATTCAAATCAAGAAAATTTGTACACATCCTAATATGATTATCCGATTTTGTGACTATGACAATGTTCGAGATCCAAGGAGAATAATCTATAGGTCTTATGAAACCAGCTTCAAGGAGTTTTTCAATATCACCCTTAGCTAGCAAGTCTATCTTAGGATTCATTTTTTGTATCTTTTGTCTAACTGGTTTAGCATTTTCAACAAGGACTATGTTGTGTGTCACTATCTTAGCATCTATTCTCAGCATATCCAAATAATTTCAAGATTTTTTTTTGGGAAATTCATGAAGCAAAGTTTCATGGTCCTCTTATTCATTGTCATCAAGGAACTTTCCTATCTTAATTACTTTCTCTTTATCATTAATGTCCATTGGTATAGCAATTGTATATCCTAGAGGAAGCACACTTATTTTTGGAAATTCAGGGTTGTATTCTTCTTTGCTCATGTCAATCTCACTACTTTCCTTGGTACTAATCATAGATCATGTAACTTGTTTCTTTTGAGGAGGAGTAGATGGTTTGTAATAAAATCCTAGCATTTTTTTCAAGGCTTCATCATCTTCGAAGTATTCTAATGATGGTTTGGAAGTCATATCAAGCAATTCTTGATGTTTCAAGGTAAGAGTTATTTTAGGTTTGCACATGATGGTGTTGATGTTTAACGATGGTATTTTCATTGCTTGCATGATCTTAGAAGGGAAATATCCTAAACCACTTTTTCCTTCTTACTTGTTAGGTTTTATAGGAACATGAATGCCTTGTTATTTCTTTCCACATCCTTTTCAACTATAACCCAATTGTTTCATAAGTTTATACCCTCTTCCATAAAGTTTCTCCATTTCTTTTGGGTTTGGTGGTTGTTGATAATCTATCTCATCGAAGTTTGTTGTGTAGCTTGTATCTTCTACAAGGGTGGATGAAGTAAATGCTTGTGATTTTTCTTCTGAGTTCTATGTTGACATAACCATTGGCTATTTTTATTTTTCATCTTGTTTTTTTGTGATTATGTATTCTCCCATAAATGAAGGTGTGAATTCTAAAGAATCAAAATCATCTTCTAATATTTTTGACACTATTTTTGTTTCTTGTTCTTCTTTTTTCTTAGGTTTTATGTTCGATGTTGGAATCAATGTGTTAGAGGACTTGTCATTCCTTTTTCAAATTTTTAGCAACTTTCAAGTTCGGGTCTATTTCAACTTGGTATACCTTATTTTTATAAGCACACTTCATTATATGATGAATGATTGAACATACCACATGCATCTCATGAATCCAAGGTCTTCCTAAAATAATATTATATGAAACTTCATGAGGCATGACATGAATAGGAGTTTGTAAGGTAGTCTTTCCAACTATAATAGGTAAAGTAACATCGGTTGCTTTCCTACATTGTCAAATCCTTGAATCAATGAGGAATCAGGTTGAATTCTTTATTTGTCCACGCCAATTCTATCCAAAAGGGTCACACTACACACATTAAGCATAGAGCCATTTTCAACAAGGGTTATTTTGATTCCTAAGCTATTATACATGGATATTATAATGAAGGCATCATTTTTCTTTCTCAATTCTAAAGGAGGTAGCTCATGTCAACTGATGAAAACTAGTGTCTACATTAATTGTATTCATTCCTTGTATTAGGGTTGCCACATCATTTTCATTTGTACTAGAGGGACCCACTACTTGTTGCAAGGATTTTTGAAGCATAGTGTGATAATTAGGTGAATTCTGAATTAGGTCCCATAGGGATATCTTTGCAGGAGTATTCTTAAGTTGTTCAACAAGATCATACTCCTTCCCACTATGTGAAGGAAAATGATAAGCACTAGAAAAAATGGGATTAGGCAAAGGTAAGGTTTTTGGAGTTGGTTATTTTGGTTATGGATTGTTTCAAGTATTAAATGTATGAGAAATGGAATTATAACTTGATTTCTGCAAAACATTGTTCTTGGATGGTTCAAGGGTGAAAACAGGCTTGTTTTCAGTTTGAAGTTTGTGTGAAGGTAGGTAAAGGATAAGTTGAGGTTGAATCAGGGTAACTTCTTTGGTTTTCAGTTTTTCATAACAAGCCTTACTAGATGAACCTTGTGAGATGAAATCCTCAAAGGCTTCATCTAACATGTCAAATTCATCACTACTAAAAGGCTTGAGGATTAAGTTAACTTGGAAAAAGAGATTTCACATACTCAAATAACTATGCTTTCTCCAGGTGATTCATCGGTTTGTAAGCATTTTTGGTTTTATTTTCTAATGAATGCCAAATGCAATCTAATATAGTTCAACAATGGACTAATGTTGAAAATGAAAAGTACAAGAATATAATTCTATCCACAATTAAAATTAATGTAAACTATGCTAAATCCAATGATTTGAATGTAACATAAATTATGTAAACTGAAATAGAAAGTTATCAATGGAAAACTAAAGCTGAAAAATAGAGAATTTAATGTTGTAAAATGAAGTTTAAAATCTGCATTAGGACTAAATCACCCAAAGGGGCATATGATTCCCAATTAGGGTTTTTTTCACAAATTTAAAAAAAATTAAGTGATTTTTATGCTTTTTGGTTTGGACGATCTATAGACTAAATGCAAATGTAGATTTCAGATATTTTTCAATGATGTAAGATGCAAAAATGCAACCTATATGCACTTTCACTAATGCAAGATTTAGAAAACCTACAATGTCAATTAACTAATGCAAGCAAGATCTTAGATAATGATGTGTGCTCCAAATTAGAAATAAGATTTTTTAAATGCAAATTCACCAAAATGAAAGGTGTAAAAATGTCATTGCTTATGGTTTAGGACATAGAACGACAATCTTCCTCACTCCCATTCAAGGAAAACCCTAGAGATCTCAATCTTTGGTATGCAAAGGAGAAAGAGACCTTGCAATAGGTTTATCCTAGGGTTTGATTATAAACTAAAGAGGGGTTCACTACAAAGCTAGGGCTTGGAAAGAGTAATGAAATGCAAGATCTAATGCTAAAACCTAGTGTGATTTCATACTTCACTAAATGATCTAGAAAATAATGTAAATAAAAAAAAAAGATGATAAATCAAAATGTGCACCTAGAAACCTGAAGAGGCCTCGAATGAGCTCTGAAACACAAAAAATATTGAAATTATGGCCTACTGGGACTCATATGCCAGTTTTAGCATATCAATTCCAGACTAGGGTTTCTGGTCTTGAACAAGTTTCTAGTAGTGTAGATTCAGGATGTACAAAAATATGAAAATTTTCCTATAGTGGGACTCATATGCCACTTCTGCTATATCAACCCCTTTCTACTTTTTTGGGAATTCAAAGTTTAGATCTATGCCCCAATCTCTATTCTTCCCTTCGAAAATAATTTTCGGATCTGAACCTATGAAAATACCTACAAAACATAATATATTGTTGATATGTTTATGGGGGGTTTGCCTCGGTCAAACCCCTAGTTTGGTAAATAAACCTTGTTTGAAATAATGAATCTTGAATACAAATGTTAACATAAACCCTAACCTTAAGTGTGTCTAAGATTAGGAAATTTGAAATGCAATGCAACCCTATTCTAATTTTCTAGAATGAGATTCATGAATGAAACATGAGAAGGAATGACTCACTTTGAGAGATCTTTAATCACCCCAAATGGGTCCTAATAATGCATGTACCTTCCTTAGGCTGAAAGTAAAGTGATAATGGGGGATGGAATAACTTAGGAAACAAGTCATTAGGCTTGATTTTATGGCTAGTTGCATCTCCCCAACCTAGAATCCATCATGATTCACCATAGGAAACCATAACCAACCCTTGAAAATGCTAGATCTTAAACGAATTTCATCTTGAAAACCTACAAAAACACAATAATGTTAATCCAAGGCTTCAATATTGTTGATTATTTATTCTTGAATGCTCTTATGAAGAATGCTCAAATGCTTGGATCTTGAAATTTCTCTTCTAGATTGTTTCTTAGATGAAAACTAGATTTAAAAGATTTCTTATATAGGCAATACACCTAATTTACCATTATTTAGATCTCAAAGGCTAACATTATCCAAAAATTTGAATTAAAAAGTTGAATTTCCCACTCAAACCCTAAAAAGGTCCCAAATATGACTTACACCACTCTTTGGGTATGGGTCCCACCTAAGGGGACTTAAACACCTAAGGTGGCATATGAGTCCCACCCTAGATTTTCAAGGTGGATTGTTAGAATTTTCAATGCTTTTATCAATTTTGTCAAGTTTTTAATCAAAATAAGCCTCAAGATCCAAAATAAAGGGACTTAGGGGCCTATCTATGATGATTTAAAGGGGAATTTAATGCAAGGGTGCTAAAATGGGTCTGAATTAAGTGTGAAATTGTACTATTTTCAAGAGCGTACAATTTTCTACACTACAAGGGAAAAAGCTATGTAAACACTTTGAAGACAAAAGTGATTATTTATCTCAAGTAGAGAAACTAACCACTATCAAAAGAGCACCTCATAAATTCATGAGTGACTTCAATTATATATTTCAAAATACTTGGGATATAATTCATGTCTTAGTGAAACCTTTGCTAGAATATGCTTTCCTGTATTTCTTAAGAGATCTTAATAGTGACATAGTCATTATGATTCAGTCTATGGGTGGAATCAATCTACTAGGAGTGTATGATCTTGCCACAAGGGTAGAAAATTGCTTGATACAAGCTAAGAAGATAGCTCCTAGGCCACCAATGCATCTATTTCTAGAGCTTCCTCTATAGTCCACATTGGTTCCTATCCTATTGGCTTCCACAATCCAACATTCTTCTCCTATTTCATATCAATATGAATGGGGCACATTGATCCATAATATGAATAATAAGTTATTAAAAATTGTGAGGCAATAATCTCAAAATGACACTCCTTATCAACCTCAAAATCAAATTTATTAGCAAAATAAACAAACCTTATCAAGGGAAAAACCAAAGAAATCATGTTAAGACCTTGAATAACATAAATCTAACTACTACCAACACTTCTAAAGATTTGGTACCACTTTAGAATAATTTAGCACAAGAGCATGAATGGTTTTACACATGTGAGCAGCCTCATAATCAAAATGCTTGTACTAGAATGGAGAGTTTGTACAAACTCTGGTGGTAAAAAATGAAACATCCACCTCAAGGTAGCAATTTAATGTAAACAAAACATATACTAGTAGCTAGGAGCACTCTCATGAAGAATCTTCATTGGTCAATTGGCATTAGGTGGATTTTTATGGTATGAATCAAGTAACTACCGATACAATTGCTGAAAATATAATATCAAAGAAAGTCACAATTAATAATGACATATCTATCATTGTTGGTCAAGCATCATCCTCCATAGTTGGACAAGCTTCAACTCCTCAAGCCACTATAGTTCCTACCATAACCGATAAAAAAATTATGGTGCAACCAAATCAACCTATTGATAGAGGCAAGAAAATAATGGAACAATCTTGGGTCACCCAACCTACAAGGTTGGACCTTACTGTTCTAAAACATTCTTCCAAGGCTAGTCAGATTCCCTTCATTATAGTTTATTAGATGAAGGCTAACCTGAATGTTACCATGTGGGAGGCTTTCTACATCCCATCTCAAAGGATTCTCTTGAAACAAGGTTTGATAGAGCATAATAAACCAAAGGATGTACAATAAAAAGAGAAATTCACTCCATCAAGTAGCCTATTGCAACCCAAGAACAAAGGGATCCAGGAAAAATTAGTAATGCACCTCCCTTTTATCTATCTTTGGTTATAAAAGTACATAATTGCATGATTGGTTTAGGGACTAGTAGTTTTGTTATGCCTAAAGAGATTGCTGATAAAATTGGCATCCAATATGAGGCCTAGTGTCCAAGGGTTTTTTACAATTGGATGAAATTTCTATAAAAATAATGGAGTAATTAAGAGCCTAAAATTGAATTTGCATGCATTCCTTGTCCATGATGTGTTACAATAAATTTCAGCCATAGGTCACCCTGCTCATTTTGTAATTTGTTTGTCTAGATATTTCACTTCCAAGATAGGTTGATACCTATCTTCTAACTGGTCCAACATGTTATTTAGAACCAAATATGGTACTAAAGTGACCATCAGATTTCAACCCATAGAAAAGGATCATCTAGAGGCTTACATCCCTAGCCACATAAAAATGAACTATACATTGCATGATAAAAAAGGATGAGTGTTCAATTCATGAACCTACTACTCTTTTAGAGGAGGTTCATGATTGCCTATTGGATGAATGGGGTAATGTATTCCAATTGGATCCACTCATTGTAACTGAGATATGCGATAATAGTCTTGGTACCTATTGTATTCATGAGGAAAATTCTCATATACCTAATCTCATACAAACTCAAGAAGATCCAGAGGGATTGTGGTATCTTTTCTTTGATGGTTCTAGAAATAAGAATGGTTCAGATGTCGATGTAATTTTAGTATATCCAAGCAAGGAGCAATACTATTTCTCTTTCAATATTTAGTTTGGTTGTACTAATAATGTGGATGATCATGAAGCTCTCATCCAAGGTCTCTAACTTGCACAAAAAAGGAACATAAAATTGGTGAAAGTATTTGGTGATAGTGAATTGGTTGTTAACCAAATTAGAACTAAAATCTTGACCAAGAACAATTTTCTCAACTATTACAAATATAGGATTTGGGGTTTCATCAAGGGTTTTTAAGGTTTTAACATCTCGTATATCCTTAGAAATCAAAATAAGCATGTAGATAGGCTTGCATCAATTGGTGCTCAATTTGATATTCTACCCCATATTGAAAACTAAAGGTAGCAACATATCAGACTGATTGTAAGGCCTATTTTTCCAAACAATCAAAACCATTGGTAAGTTTTTGAAAGTGACCAACAAATTGTCAATTTCCTATAGGAAGAGGCAAAAATTTCTAGAAAAATCAATCCATGTTATAGAGTCAACATGGTGATAAGATCATATAGATGAGTAGCAAAAAGCTACCAAATGGTCTCATTATCCTTGAGGGTATCTTCAATTTAGATGACTATTTCAAACATAAGAATATGAACCTAGTTACAAAGAGAGGTGACTTCAAGTCGGTTACAATTGTAGAATGGAAATTTGTGATGACCCCTATTTTTCAATAAGTAATTTATACTTTGATAATACTATTTTGATGCATTAGTATTTAATTTAGTGAATGATTATATAGTTCATGCTCAAATGATTAATTAAGTTAATCAGTAGTGAAATAAAAGTGCAATGAAACAAAAGGAATCTATTATAATTTAATTATAGATTTTATTTTTGCAATTAAATGGTAATACTCTATTAGTTACAATAATTATTTTATTTTCTATTTAATGATAATTCCTTCATTATTTATTTGAAATAAATATTTAATAGAAATTATAATGGTTTATTTAATTTTTTTTAGGAAAAATGCTCTTTTGTAATTAAAATAGGAATTACTTATTAATATTTAATTGGGGATAAATATTGAACATGAGATAAAAATTTATTTAGTTTTCTATTTTCAAGATTAGGTCTCGAGAATGGAAAGGAAATCTTTAAAAAGAGGAAATGATTAACCAGAAAACAATGGATTTTACATTCTTGTTTTGCTCTACAAAAATAACTAAAATAATGGTTGCCAAGGAGAGGGTTTTAGAGGTACAATGAATCTAGCATGGAGGAAAAAGGAGGAAAAGCAAGAAAGAAAGGAAAACAAGGAGAGGGAAATCAACAAGAAGCGAATTCTAGGTTTTTAATTCCTTTTTCACTGCCATTTAATTCAAATGTTTGGCAGATTTGTTGTGTTTGGGAAAAGTGGAATTTGTCTGTGGAATTCCTCCATTTGAATGAGTTTTCCAGAAATTCCAGGAAAAACTAGTGTATGCCTGAACCATTTATAACCTTCTATGATATATATTTATATGTATTGTGTAATTATTGTATTATTTTTGCTGCAAGTTGAATCTGTTGATAGAATACAAAATTATTCCCTTGGAAAATAGAGGAAATACATTGCCAGTGTTGTTGTTTATATATCTACAAATACTTTGATTTTTAGATTTGTAGGGTTATATAAATATATATATAGGTTGGGCATGTTTACATATGCAACTTTTCTATGAGACGAATGTTTGAACGCGAAATTCTATCAAAATTTGACTATTGAATAATGAAATTGTTTCCATTGTGTTTGACAGAGGGCGGAGCCACATGGCCGAGCCACCCCACATGGGGAAGCAGATGCTATGGAGGAAGTGCCCCCACAGGTAGCGCACCCCCATGGGAGGGAATTTTCGGCCATGAAGGGCCAATAGTATAAACCAATGCTATGGTTTATTATTATTAATACAGATTTGCAATCGAACCTGCTGCCATTTGAATTCCTTTGTAAACTTAGACATGCAAATAGAGAAATGTATATATACAATAAATATATGTATATATATATTTACTTTTATGTTTATTTAGTAGAGGTTTGTTGAATTATTTTTTTGTACAGTTAAAATAGACAGATATACATATTCTATTGTAATGCATATTCGTTTTGTTTCGGTGCAAATAATATATAAATATATACACCTTTATCAAATTGAATCCATGCATATGTTATTTTGATTTTTTATGACTGAATGTTGATCTTTTCAGATGCTTATGTAATTTTGTTTTCTGTATATTCACTTAAGTGTAAATGACTATATATATATAAGAACGAATGCAAATATATTATATGCTTGAGAGCACATGTTATGTTTTCAAAAGAATGGATAATGGTGTCAGTTGAAAAGGATTAGATTCACTATTTAAATTGATACCCATAGTGTATAAATCACTTTATTTCCAAATAATTGATGAAGTGTGAAAATTTTTTATAGACTTTTGCATAGGCACTTGGGAAATTGGACTAAATTTGCTCTTCACCTTTATACTCTTTACTTGAAATATTTTCTTCCAATTTAAACAAATCCATTCTTTTAGAAGAAGATATTAAGTTGGAAACCTAAGATGTTATACTTGAAATCAAATATAAAAGAGTGCATGTCTGATTAATTTCTCTTATTACTTGGAGAATTGTGGTGTATTTTGATGAATTCCTTGGGAAATGTAATAAAACCGAAGGTAGAATTATTTTCCTTAGAATTTATTTTCTTATGAAATCAGATAAAAAACTTGGAAAAGTAATTTATTCTGAAAAGATACTTGAATGCATATGCAATCCATCGTTAGTATCAGGCATATCCTAGAGAAACCTTACTACATTAATCCTGAATTAAATGCCCAATTTATTTACTGTAAGGTTATTGTAAATCCATTATTTAGTGAAGAAATTAACTTGAAAGGTTTAAACACTTAAACTAGGGATTGGAAATCTCTCCTTACTTGATTCTATTGTATATCAATAACATGATTTAATCCTTTTAATGAAATTTCATAACTAATTCAGGATAATGTATTCGTAATACACGTATGCCCTGTTGTTATGCTCTAATTTCTTAGTAGCTCATCTAGAATTTTAACTTTAGTCATTAATGCATAAATATGTAAGCATGAAATGTTTGTTTAGATCTCAAAAGGATGACCTTTATTTAAATCATGAAGTTGCAAATATCCTAGAGATCAACTTGCATGTTACATATTAGATGCATGAAGGAAAGAGATTTGGGTCTATATTTACATTTCTTGTCAAAAGGACTTTATGCTTGTTCTAAAAGAATATAGAAGTATAGATTTTATAGTACACCCCTTGAATGATAATTAAGGAATCTTTTTTATTTATTGTAATTGCTCATTTAGTTGATATTGAGTTGTATTTGCATAAGAATGTATACTCATATATATTCATTAGATTATATATGTATTCTCATACATACATGAGCTATACCTTCTTAACTATTTTATAGTATTACTCTCTTATTGTTAAAACCTCCATGAATCAATGAATTTATAAGTAAGAATTCTTGTTATAATTGCATAAGAATGTGTGCCTCCCAATAGGCCTATGATTAATTTCATGAAGCTTTATGTGATTGGCTTATGGCTTTCAGTGTACTTGCATGTTATTTGAAAGGTATTTGGAGGTAGAATGATCCTATTTGCAAATACTTGGGAGCAAATTCATGATAGTGTTCGCATTACCGTAATTTTTGAATGCAAGGATGATGCATAGGTGAAACTTGAAAAAGTTGCTTGTTGACTTATGTAAGTTGTAAAATAACTTCCTTATGCTCCTTGTTATAGGTGATATTCATGATATCCAGAAATATGTAATGAATGGTCATGTCAATGAGACAGTATGATCATTTCCTAGGAGGAAACTTGTAGCCATTGAGATTTTGTTGCCATTAAGGCTCTATTAGTGAGGCATTTCATTAAGCCAGTGAGGCTCTTTTACGAGTGGTTTTTCATCCCTACGGGGGATTTCTACTTAGGAAATTATTTGTGTTATGGTTCTTTTGTGGGTGCATTGATGATCTTGTTGTTTCCTTAATTGCATTACAGTATTTGAATTTATGTATATTGTGTTTCTTTGAGTAATTCTACATGGCTAGATTTTGTAAAGGCATGGCCTTGTGTTGATATTCTTATTGACTTGTTAATGTATGGAATTCCTTTTGAAATGATAATGAAGTAATTATTCCTCTTTTTCCACACTATTTTATAATTAATCTATTTTATTAAATTGTATTGGAAATTAAAGGATATAAATCATATGTGAGTTTTTCAGATCTTACATTTGGTATCAAATAACTCAGGTTGAACACTCAGACCTTGAGTCTTCTATGCTTAGGTTGTATTATGGTATGTGAACCTGTTGCATTGAATAGAGAACCCTAGTTGTGGGTCAAGATTCTTTGATGATTTTGTGATTCTTAGATTTATAGTTGGAACCGATTAGAATTTTAGATGTAGATCAATCATTCAGGAACTTTAGAGGTGTGAGTCCCCTTCGCCTTAGTCATGTTTCCATATTAATTTCTAGTAAGAGTGATGGGGACTATTTGAAATAAGACAAGATGGATAATATATAGTGTTATTTGAAGTTAGCCAAGATGGATAGTATATGGTGGCAACCCATGAACGATGATGTGGCAATACAACTGAATTAATAAGAGAAATATATTGTGAAGAGAGATCTCTTTGATGACATAAAGGATGAATGAATCGAAAAAATACAAGGAATGGAGAAAAGATTAAAATTTTACATGAGGAAGAAAGAAAAACACCTATGAAATAAAGTTGATAATAATGGATAATTATTGGTCAAGCCTTCTCGAAGGTAGGAAACCTAAGAAGGATGTTTTAAAGGCGAGAATGTTTGTAACGATACTAGGCTTTGGGAATGTTTATTGCTGAGCAACATCTTATTCTTATGGGATTTGGATCTAGTAGAATCCACATGATCATATGAAATTGCAAGGTTCAAATGTATTAAGAATCTTTATTGGTAATTCATGATAAAAGTTGGTTAGATAAATATCTTGATCTGTCTATTAGACAAGGTAGAAGTGACTGATGTGATGAATCATGTATGCTTGATTGTTATAGTGAAAGTATGTATAAATATGTACTATATATGAGAATGATAATTGTGCAATAATGCACTTTTCACGCTCCGTGTGAATGACACATTCGTATGAATAATTGTATGCATATCATAGAAATTGTTGCCATAATTGTATGTATATCTCTACTTGAACGAGAAATGTTCACTATACTAATGTGAGTGATGCATATTTCATATTATTGTGGTTCTTGTGTGAGTGATGCACTAGAGTAAGTTATTAATTCCTTTTTATGGATAAAGTACTTGAGAAATGATTACTATTCTTTATTTGTGTGTGAGATATATGTATTGTGTTTATTGGATCAAGTAATGATCACTACAACTACACTATTGTAATTTATGCATATTTCACCTTTTGTGTGAGCAATGCACTTGTGTGAGAGATGCACTTACCATTTTTATTGTCTAAAAACTTGAATGAGTAATGCTCATTGTATGCAAGGTATATTCTATATTTGTGCAAGTAAGGCACTACAAGTAAATTGTGTATTCATACCAGTGTGAGTTAGGCACCAGGGGTTCATGTATTCTTGTTTTCTAATTATTCATTCTATGTGCACTTGAGTGTGTTATGCACTCTGATATCATTTAATCCTTATTCTATTGAATTTTATTATTAATTGGAATGTGTTGTGTGTGATAAGCTTTAAGCTTACCTTCCGAGACATGATGTCGAATGTGGGCTAATAAAGAAGGTGATCTTCTTTTTCAAGATCAACCAAATTTTTTATTTATGCTTTGGCCAAAGAGAGATGTACCATTGTAACAGATGGATAATGAATGCCTAGAACTTTAATATATTTCTCTACCACATCCTGAATGCAAGAAATATGTTCATTCTAGTATAGATTGCATATAAGGCATCATACATGTATCGAGATTTTCCCTCCCTTTCTATTGTTATAGGTTTCTAGGCACCTCATGCAGGACCGAGTGTTCTTTGAGTTAGTAAGAATCTTGAGGAACTGTTGTGCTTCATGGTTGGGTGGAAAAAGCACATTAACCATGCTCTTGACCTTCAACTGGCAGAAAACCACTAGGTTATAGCAGCTAAAGATTGATTGATGTGGGTGCAACCCAAGACACAGAAAAACTAACAAATCTTATTATTTTCAAAGTATAAAATTCTTACATGTAGAGGATCTCCAATCCTCGAGTTTTGCAATACATGCGAATTACAGAAAAGAAATTACATAAATTTCCCTATTCGCAACATGCGATCTTCTTTCCAAAAAAAACTCCACAAAAGTCAGAAACTACCCCATAAATAGCCCCATTCTCCGTTTGGAGCCAAAAACAAAATTCTAATTATGCACAAACTTCCGGAAGCCCTAACTCAAGATCTAACCGTCGGATCTTCAATGATAATACCTTTTCGGAAAGGTCTTGCAAAATTGAAATGCTAGAAAGTGGGGTCTAAAAGCTAACCACTTTCATTTTTCGCCAATTTTCGGGCCCATCCGGAGCCTTTAAGTCCCTCAAAATTAGCTCCGAAGATTTTGTAGGGCAAAAAGCAGAAACTGAAACTTGAATAACTTTTGAACCGAGAATGATCTTTGCCTGATTCTTTCACCAAAGTGTTTATTATTCTGTCCTGAAGCTTCCCTTAAATTTTTGTCTCCTCACGCCTTCAAAATCATACTTGCTAAAAATAGCAGTCGAGCAGAAAAAGCAGAAAAGCAGTTCTAAAAGTTGGGAATTCTTCTTCGACGAAAAGGGTATCCAGAAATGCAAAAACATCTACAAAAATCTAAATGAAAGTAAATATATTTTTGGGTGACGTAGGATTGCCCTTACACCACTGGATGCTCCTACATCATTGATGGAATATTTTATTTTCATTGTGTAATTCAAAACATGGATATGTATCATTGTATTGGTCATTGTATGGCTTGTTTAGTTAAATGATGTAATTGCATTTATCTTTGATGCACTCTTGTAGAATTTATTAAATAGTAAAGGATTGTACATATTATACATTTATGGATATCTTTGTTGATAGAAAGTTACTTTTTCCATTTATAGATTGAAATTTACTTTTTTTTTGTGAAATTTAGTAACTGGGTGAATCAGTATTAGGCTCTTGATGAAATCCAGTATTCCGGGTTTCTATGGTAATCAACTTGAACCTTTTGTTTTAGTAAGAGATATTCTTATATTTAATGTTTCTAATCATGTTGATGATCTTATATGTAACTTGTTGATCTTCTTATCTATTATGTTGTTTATCAAAATGAAGAATTTGTGGTAATTGTTTGACACCTTCAGATTGTTGAGATTTTTATTTTTGTAGTATCATAAAATTCGCTAATGATGATCACAAGTAGTATGGGGTGCCTGTTTATCATCATAGAGAAAATTATTCTAACATTTTATATGAGTAGGCATGTTAACAAAATGAACATACATATTTTCCATCTATCAGTAAATATCTTGGAATATGAAAAGATTTGAATAAGATTTAGAATATTGTATGAAAGAAATAAATTAGTTTGCATGTTTTTATCATTTAAGTAAATAGAGTGGACTTGATGAAGTCATGATGTGCTAATGAAGTGTGCATGTGTATGAATTCTAGCCATGAGAATTTTTGTTGTTATGAATAGATAGGTGCTTGAAGTGAACGATATCTTTGTCAAGTGGGCTGATTGCAACATTAAGGTAGAATAGAGTAAAGAGGTATGAAAATTTTATGTTTAGTTAAGTTGATCTCCAGGATGATGATTCTTTAAGGGGGGAAGGATGTCACGAGCCCTATTTTTCAATAAGTAATTGATACTTTGATAATACTATTTTGATGCATTAGTATTTCATTTAGTGAATGATTATATAGTTCATGCTTGAATGTTTAATTAATTTAATCATTAGTGAAATAAAAGTGCAATGAAACAAAAAGAATCTATTATAATTTAATTATAGATTTTATTTTTGCAATTAAATGGTAATACGAGCTCTTAGTTAGAATAATTATTTTATTTTCTATTGAATGATATTTTCCTTAATTATTTATTTGAAATAAATATTTAATAGAAATTATAATGGTTTATTTAATTATTTTTGAGGAAAAATGCTCTTTTATAATTAAAATAGGAATTACTTATTAATATTTAATTGGGGATAAATATTGAACATGAGATAAAATTTTATGTAGTTTTCTATTTTAAAGATTAGGTCTCAGTAATGGAAAGGAAATATTAAAAAAGAGGAAATAATTAACCAAAAATCAACTTTTACATTCTTCTTGTTTTTCTCTGCAAAAATAACTAAAATAATAGCTGCCAAGAAGAGGGTTTTAGAGGTACAGTGAATCTAGCATAGAGGAAAAAGGAGGAAAAGCAAGAAAGAAAGGAAAACAAGGAGAGGGGACTCAACATGAAGCAAATTCCAAGTTTTTAATTCCTTTTTTCACTGCCATTTAATTCAAATGTTTGAGCAGATTTGTTGTGTTTGGGAAAAGTGGAATTTGTTTATGGAATTCCTCCATCTGAATGAGTTTTCCATAAATTTTGGGTAAAACTAGTGTATGCCTGAACCATTTATAACCTTCTATGTTATATATATTTATATGTATTGTGTAATTATTGTATTATTTTTGCTGCAAGTTGAATCTGTTGATAGAATACATTATTATTCCCTTGAAAAATAGACGAAATACATTACCAGTTTTGTTGTTTATATATTTAGAAATACTTTGATTTGTAGGGTTATATATATATATATATATATATATATTTCAATAAATATATATAATTTGGGCATGTTTACATATGCAATTTTTCTGTGAGATGAATGTTTGAACACAAAAGTCTATCGAAGTCTGATTGTTGAATATTGATAATTGAAATTGTTTCCATTGGTTTTGATCGGGGATGGAGCCCCATGGTCGAGCCACCCCACATGGGGAAGTAGTTGTTGTGGAGGCAATGCCCCCCACAAGTCGCGACTTGTGGAGGGAGCGCTACCTCCACAGGCAACACACCCCATGGGAGGGGGTTCTCGGCCATGAAGGGCCAACAGTATAAACCAAAGGTACGATTTACTATTATTAATATAGATTTGCAGTCAAACTTGCTGCCATTTGAATTCCTTTGTAAAATTAGACATCAAAATAGATAAATGTATATATATATATATATATATGTTTATTTAGTAGAGGTTTGTTGAATTAGTTTTTTGTACAGTTCAAATAGACCAATATACATATTCCATTGTAATGCATATTATTTTTGTTTCGATGCAAATAATATATATATATATATATAAATATGTATATATATACATATATACAAATATATAATTATATACACCTTTACCAAATTGAATCTATGCATATGCTATTTTCATTGTTTATGACTAAATGTAGTTCTTTTCAGATGCTTATGTAAAATTTTTTTTTGTATATCCACTTAAGTGTAAATGACTATATATATATATATATATATATATATATATATATATATATATATACCTACATATAAGAACAAATGAAAATATATTGTATGCTTGAGAGCACGTGTTATGTTTTCAAAAGAATGGATAATGGTGTCAGTTGGAAAGGATTAGATTCACTATTTAAATTGATACCCAAAGTGAATAAATCACTTTATTTCCAAATAATTGATGAAGTGTGAAAATGTTTTATAGACTTGTGCATAGGCACTTGGGAAATTGGACTGAATTTTCTCTTCACCTATATACTCTTTACTTGAAATTGTTTCTTCCAATTTAAACAAATCCATTCTTTTAGAAGAAGATATTAAGTTGGAAACCTAAGATGTTATACTTGAAATTGAATATAAAAGAGTGCATGTGTGATTAATTTCTCTTATTACTTGGAGAATTGTGGTTGATTTTAATGAATTCCTTGGGAAATGTAGTAAAACTGAAGGTAGAATTATTTTACTTAGAATTAATTTTCTTATGAAATTAGATAACAAACTTGGAAAAGTAATTGATTCCAAAAATATACTTGAATGCATATGCAATCCATTTTTAGTATTAGGCATATCCTAGAGACACCTTACTATGTTAATCCTGGATAAAATGCCCAATTTATTTACTATAAGGTTATTGTAATTCCATGATTTAATGAAAAACTTAAGTTGAAAGGTCTAAACACTTAAACTATGGATTGGAAATCTTTCCTTGATTCTCTTGTATAGCAATAACATGATTTAATCCTTTTAATGAAATGTCATAACTAATTTACGATGATGTATTTGTAATACACGTATGCCGTGTTGTTATGCTCTAATTTCTTATTAGCTCACGTAGAATGTTAAATTTAGTCATTAATGCATAAATATGTAAGCATGAAATGTTTGTTTAGATCTGAGAAGGATGACCTTTATTTAAAGCATGAAGATGCAAATATCCTAGAGATCAACTTGAATGTTACATACTGGATGCATGAAGGAAAGAGATGTGAGTCTATATTTACATTTCTTGTCAAAAGGATTTTATGCTTGTTCTAAAAGAATATAGAAGTATAGATTTTATAGTACACCCCTTGAATGATAATTAAGGAATCTTGTTTATTTATTGTAATTGCTCATTTAGTTGACCTTGAGTTGTATTTGCATAATAATTTATACTCATATATATTCATTAGCTTATATATGTATTCCCATACACACATAAGCTATACCTTCTCAACTCTTTTATAGTATTACTCTTTTATTGTTGAAACCTCCATGAATCATCGAGTTTAGAAGTGAGTATTCTTGTTATAATTGCATAAGAATGTGTGCCTCCTAATAGGCTTAGGATTACTTTCATGAAGCTTTATGTGATTGTCTCATGGCTTTCAATGTACTTGTTTGTTATTTGAGAGGTCTTTGGAGGTAGAATGACCCTATTTGCAAATACTTGCCAGGAGCAAATTTATGATAGTGTTGGCATTACCATAATTTTTGAATGGAAGGATGATGCATTGCTGAAACTTGAAAAAGTTGCTTGTTGACTTTTGTAAACTATAAAAGAACTTCCTTATGCTCCTTGTTACGGGTAATATTCATGTGATATCCAAAAATATGTAATGAATGGTCATGTCAATGAGATAATATGATCATTGCCTATAAGGTAACTTGTAACCATTGATATTTTTTAGCCATTAAAGCTCTATTAGTGAGGCATTACATTAAGCTAGTGAGGCATTTCAGTAAGCCAATGAGGCACTTTTATGAGTGGTTTTTCATCCCTACATGGGTTTTCCACTTAGGAAATTCTTTGTGTTATGGTTCTTTTGTGGGTGCATTGATTATCTTGTCGTTTCCTTAATTGCATTACAGTATTTGAATTTAAGTGTATTGTGTTTCTTTGAGTAAGCCTATATGGCTAGATTATGTAAAGGCACAGCCTTGTGTTGATATTCTTATTGACTTGTTAATGTATGGAATTCGTTTTGAAATGATAATGAAGTAATTATTCATCTTTTTCTACACCATTTTATAATTAATCTATTCTATTTTATTATTTTGGAAATTAAAGGAACTAATATGTATGTGAGTTTTTCAGATGTTACAAAATCCTCCAGCTTGGGAAATTTATGCTTTGCATCTAAACATGAGGTTTTGATATATCTTTGCAATATATATAGTGATATAATTGTATGGAATTATGAAGACCTAAAGGTTTTGACCCAAACCTTTCCCAACATACCATTGAGTTAGATCTTGGTACATCAAGCCTATGAGATAGAAGCAAAGGCATATGAATCCTAAGATTGAGCATTTGATGAGGGAGGAATTGACCAAATTTGTTGAGGTTAGAATCATATTCCCCATCAAGCATTCTTCATAGGTGGCAAACTTAGTACCTATCAAGAAGAAGAATGAGGTAATAAGGCTATGTGTGAATTTTAGAGACTTGAATAGGGCCTCTCTAAAGGATCAGTATACCCTCCCTTCCATGGAGAAGATTTTGTAGAAATTCAGTGGCTCTAAAAGTTTTTCTTTCTTGGATGGTTATTCAGGCTATAATTAGATTCTAGTTCAAGAACCTGGTCAACACAAGACAACATGTACTGCAAAGTGCCTCCAGTACCTATGTGAAAGGAATAATTTTGTCGGTTCTATGCTTAGGAGATAGAAAAAAAATCTTCTACACTCTCATTCAAGGACAAACCCTCAAGATCTCAATCCACTGAAGGAAGGAGAAATAGATTTTGCAATAGACCCATCCTAGGGTCTAATTGTAAACTAATGAGGGGTTCACCACCAAGCTAGGGCTTCGAAAGACAAATGAAATGCAAGATGTAATAAAAAAACCTAATGTAATGCAATACTTGAATAAATGACCTAAGAAAGCTTATAAATCAGAATAAAAAAGTGAGATATCAAAAGTGTGTACCTAGAAATCTGTAGAAGATTGGAATGAGCTCTGAAACACTAAAAATACTAAAATTTTAGCTCACTGGGACTCATACGCCAATCTAGGCGTCTCAATCCTAGATCAAGGTTTTTGGTCTAGAACAAGTTTTAGAAAAAGGGTATCTAAAATTGCAAGAATCTAAAAAATTGTCTATAGTATGACTCATATGCCACTTCTAGCATATCAGTCTCGTTTCACATTTTTGAGAATTCAAAGTATCAGTCTTGTTTCATGTTTTAAGCCATGAAGGATGTAGATCTAGATCTTGAGATATGTATAGAACAATGCTTGACCTTGGATCTTGAATGAAACATCACAACACTAGCTCAATAACATGCTTGATGCTTTATATCATTGACATGATGACGGATCCTGAATTACTACAACAATTGGTGAAGAATTCTATCCTTGAATGCTCTCTTGATGATCTTGTAAAGTCTTGGAATTATCAACTCTTGAGTGCTTGACTTGATATCATGAATTCTTAATGAAATAATGATTTCATACCTCATTTATATAGGAAATCCATCTAATATCCCATTAATTGGATCCCACAAGTTGACATCTATAAAATTTGAACTTAAAACCCAAATTTTCCTGCTCGAAACCCTAAAAAGGGGCCAAATGGGACTCATATGCCACACCTCTCATATGGGTCCCACCTAGGTGGGACTCATAAGGCCAAGGTGGCATATGGGTCCCACATGACCTTTTTAGGTGGAAAAAGTGTCGTGGTGTTAAGAAATTAAGTTTATTTGCTGATATTGTCAGGATTTTGATTGAAATATGCCTTGGGATGCATAATATAGGGTCTTAGGGGCCTATTAATGTTGATATTAAGGTCATAAATGAAAGAGGGATCGAAATTCAATGTGAAAGTGTAAATAAATACAATTTAAATCTCAAAATTAAGGAAAAATTGGGTCTATTCAGCTAAAAAGGGCCCAAAATCCAATGTGAAAGTGTTCGACACATTACAACACTAGATTAGGTCCATTTAATTTAAAAGCCTACTAAATTTAATGTGAATTTGTGAATAAATACACTTTACAACACTAAATTAAGGAAAATTTAGGTTTATTTAGCTTAAAACGGGCCTAGGACCTAATGTGAGTGTGTAAAAAATATCACAACACTAGATCAAGGTGATATCAAGTTTAATTTATCACTAATTATTCCTAGATTAAGTGTGAAAATTTGAATGATGAAATTTTTTGACACTACATTTAGCCCCCACTTTAGTGAGAGGATGAAATTGCTTCAAACTCACACTAAAGTAGACATTCAAGAGGGGTCCAATTGTACCAATGTGGATGGTTTAGGATAACAAAGATCAAGGTAACCAAGTCCTCGGGATCCAAGATCCTACATCAAACCAACATAAGAAAAAAGGGAAACACATAAGGTGTATGATATGCAACAAACCAAGATACACAAACATGCAATGCCAATAAAAAGAGAGAAAAAGAAAAACAAGTGAAAATAAGAAGGGGTGGATCGAGCCTTGACCATTTGTCCAACACGGTGTGGATCAGATCTAAGATGTTTGTCCAAAAATGCATGCTCACTCTAAGGAAATGGAACTTCAAGCATTCCATTAGGTGAGTAATCCAAGAAGTTGAGGCACATACACACATGGATAGTATGCATTCACACACATACAAAAGAGTGGCTATGGGGAAAGTCATGCCTCAAATCGGCTTCCCATCAAACAACACAAAAGTTATATCTCCTGATAAATTTGATAAGGTGCCACACAATGATGAAATTCAAGCTTTGTATTCTTGGAACTAATGAAGAAATAGGATGGCTCCATGGGCATGCAAGGTTGTTATGCAAGGTGACCATATAACAGCTAGTGTAAGGTGCATTCAAAGGGATTTTTCTTAATTTGTTCAAGGTCTCTTCTTAGGGAACATTGTGCCTAATGTCTCCAAGAGAGGAAAATTCAAAAAAATATCACTCTCAGAGGAAATCAAGCCTAGTGACACCACCAAGAAAAGGATGCATCACAACAAGAAATAAAATATCACAATGAAACATGAGTCTCGATGCATGTCCCCACTTTAAAGTGGTTGCTAACACTATTGTTGTGAGAAATTTCTTTAAAGTAGAAGAAGACAAGAGAGCTTATACAAAAAGCCCTGTGCCAAGTCATATGTTTCCAATAAGCTACATCATGAGAAGGGAAGGGGTTTCCACAAAAATGTATAACTTAGTATATCACACATGAGCCAACTTAAGGCATGTCATCCACATCCCAAGCTTACTCTTATACGTATCTGAAAGGTGATCAACTAGCCAAAAAAGACAATGAAAAGTGACATGCAAGGACAAGGCTATCTAACCCCTTTCCCCCACTTAGTATAGTACAAGGATGAGCCAAAATTTAAAGAGTTAATGGGTTCTTCAACCTAAGGAAGAGCACAACAGTCCTTAAGATATTAAATTTTATCACTTAAAGTCTTACATTCGTTAGTAGAATAACCATGAACTCTATGATACACACAAAATGAAGTCTTTTAGTAAAATTTATTTCATGTTCTTGGAGGGAGATATATCAAACAATCTTTGAGGAGTATCGAAAAGATACTCTCTTGATCAGAAGTAGAAGATGCTGCTTTATTTTACAACAAATATATCTCTTGCTTAGTACAAGATGTCATACTTACACAAGACTCTTTAGATTGCAATATTTTGTTCTCTCCTTTGTAGGAGGGTGTAAAATCTAATGAATTAAAATCATTAGTGTTTTGCATGATGGCATTAAAATTAAGTGAAAATTTCTTTATTTGTTTCATTTCTTTCAAAGGATGATAATCAATACCACTAGTGTCTATCAATTTAGGATACACTACTATTAAATTCAGTGTAGAAGAATCTTTTGTAAGAGTGTTGATATTCAACAAAGGCTTGTTTGTTTATTTCAAGGGACAATAACCAATAACACTAGTATTTTGTTGTGTGTGATGCTCTATAGGGACAAAAATACCTTGTTCTCTAACACCACATCCTTTTTCCACTATATCCTAGTTGTTTCATAAGTTCATAACCTCTTTCATAAAGATTTTTCATTTCTCTAGGATTAGAAGGTTGTTGATAGTCAAATTTATCAAATTTTGTTATGTAGTATTTTCTTCTAAAGTGGTTGAGGTGGATGCTTTCAAAGGGTCTTATTAGTTTCGTGTTGACATTACCACTTTTTATTTTCCCTTTTAAGAATCTTTTTTTATGATCTTGTATTCTCCCATGAATTTTGGTTCGAAGTATAAGGAACGGGCAATCATCTTCTAATAGCTTCATGATTTCCTCAATATTTTTTTCTTTGTCCTTCCATTGCATGGGTTTTGTTTGTGTAGTTGTTGTGAATGTTTACAAAGGATTTTCTTGTCTTTCTCAATGCTCAAACAACTGTTTGGTTTAGGGTCAACTTCAAGTGTGTACACTTTCTTTATTGTAGACATACTCCATTTTACGATGAAGGGTAGAAGGCACTCCATTCATTCAATGAATCCATGGCCTTCTTAAAATAATATTATATGAAAGATCATGAGGCATACCATGGATTAGTGTTTCTAATGTGGCCTTTCTAGTTGTAATAGGCGAAGTGATCACACCAAGTGGTTGTTTTCCTACATTGTGAAATCCTTTAATAGATAAAGAGTTGGGTTGAATTTTTGATTTATCCATACCAAGCTTATCCAAAAGGGATACACTCACACATTAAGAGCAGAACTATTTTCAATTAGGTTTATTTTTATCCCTAGCCAATTATGTATAGCTATTATCATGAAAGCATCATTTTATTTTTGCACTTCCAAGGGAGGGATCTCACTTTGGTGGGAATAAATGTCAACATTTATTCCTTGAATCATGGTTGGTATGTCATTCAGGTTTTTACTAGAGGGGACCACAAATTGTTGCAAGTTTCTTTTAAGCATAGTTTGATAGCTAGGTGAATTATAAATTAGTTCCCATAGGGATATCTTTGCAGGAGTATTCAAAAGTTGTTCAACAAGATCATACTCCTTCCCACTATGTGAAGTTAAATGAGGAGTACTAGGAAAAATGAGATTATGAAAAGGGAACGATGTTCAAGTTGTTTTTCTTGGTAGAAAATTGTTTCTATAGTTTTATATGTATGAGAAATGGCATTATAACTCGATTTTTGTGACACATTATTGCTAGGTGGGTAAAGGACAAGTTTAGCTTTATTTTGAGTTGGAGGTTTGTGTGAAGGTGGGTAAATAATGAGTTGAGGTTGAATAATATTAATGTCCCTTAGTGAAGGAGAGTCTAATGTTACTTAATCATCTTCACCTAAGGAAACTATATCACTATTGTTAGTGTTATCATTTTCTTGCATAATGATATCCTCCCTAGGAGGAGATTGTTTAGGAGAACTACAATCTAGGTGTTCATGATATTCAGAGGTTCCTTCTTATAAAATGAATCCACCATAAGTAAGGGAGTTATCAATGGTTTTATTGTCTTTTTTATCAATTATGGCATTCTTTTGTCGAATAATGTCTTCCTTAGAGGGAGAGAGGCAAATAAGTTTCACGTGACTCTCATTTATTTGATCTTCTAACACTAAAATATCTTCTCCACAACTATGAGAGATATTAGGAGAAGGATAAATATGGTTATCATAATTTTCCATGGTTTCATTCTTGTTTTCTAAGGTCTCATTCTCTTGTGCCCTAATATCTACCCTAGTAGGAGAGCTTTTAGGGGAGTAACAAACAAGATGTTCATCACATTCCATGGTTAGGATTTGTAAAGTAGCTTCATCACAACTAGGGGAGGCATCAAGAGAAGGAGAATCATGCTCGCCAATGATTGGATTTTTTTGTTCAAATAGATCTTGCTAAATGGTAAGAGCATTAGGAAAGGGAGAAATGAGACTTTTATGACTTTCAAGTATATCTTCTAACAAAAAAATATTGTCTTCATTAATATGAAGGATATTAGAAGAAGATACAATATGATTATCATGGTTAACTACAATTACATCCCTATGCTCTATAATTTCTTCCTAAGTGGGAGAGGTAGGATTGTCAAAACTCTCAATTATTAGATCTCTCAACACCAACATGTCCTCTTCACAAATGTCATTTTCATGGTCGTTCATTATTGTAGCATTCTCAAAAGTAGGGGAACTATTGGGAGAGGAATGTAAACTAAGTAAAGTGGTGGAAATTATTTCATCTTTTGTTGTTATGCTATCTTCCCAAGGGTGGTGAGAAGAAGGACAAAAAAGGCCTTCATGATTCTCAATGATTGCATCTTCTTTCACTAAGATACCTTTTCCACTAAAAGGAGAGGTATCAAGAGAGCAACAACTATTATCATCATGAATTTCCATGCTTGTATCATCTTCTATCACATCATTACCACAAATAGGAGACATAGGAGGGGGGTATATTGAAGGTAAGCGTCAACATTTTTAGTTTCTTGCACTAAGAGACTCTCATAACTAGGAAGTGTATTGAAAGAATGACTAACATGCTTATTGACTAACTTCTTCTCTGCAAACTTGGAAAAGATGGATAGTAACATTTGTGCAAAGTAATTTATGCAAACTTAAAATGCAACATAAAGAAATAGCATAAAATGCAATTTTCAAATTTCAAACAAGGTAATTTACTGATTACACTATGCAATAATTTGAAAATGAAATTTTATAAATTATGCAAATTTGGAATTAAGAAATGCATGAAATGAACCAATTTAAGCTAGATTTAATGAAATGCACATGACAAAAACTCAACCAACTAAAACAAATAACTAATGGTAGAAAAAAGAAGTACAAAATAAGGTTTTAAATGTTGTAAAATGTGGTTTCAGATATGCACTAGGACTAAATCGCCTAGAGGGGCGTATGAGTCCTAGTGAGGCTTTTTTTTTTTTAAATTTATAAAAAAACTTAAGTTATTTTTATGATTTTTAATTTGTATGATCTGTAACTTCAGTCCAAATGTAGATTTTATATGATTTGAGATGATTTGAGATGCAAAAATGCAACCTATATTTACTTTCCCTAATGCAAAATTTAGAAACCCTAGAATGCCAATTAACTAATGCAAACCCTAATGCAATGTTAATGAAAGAAATATCTAGGATGATGATGCACTCCAAATTAGAATTATGATGTTCTAAATGTAGGCTAACAAAAATGAAAGATAGAAAATTGTCGTCACTAGGGTTTAAGACCTAGGACAACAAACTTTCTGTACTCCACATTCAAGGAAACCCTAGAGATCACAATCCAATATAAGAAAGGGAAATCGATCTTACAATAGGATGTCCTAGGGTTTTATTATAAACTAATAAGGATTTAATAACCAATCTAGGGCTTGGAAAGACAAATGAAATGCAATATGTAATGACAAAACCTAATGCAATGCAATACTTGACTTAATGACCTATGAAAGCTTGTAAATTAGAATAGAAAGGTGAGATATCAGAAGTGTGCACCTGGAAATTTGTATAAGACTAGAATGAAAACTAAAACATTGAAAATCCTAAAATTTTAGCCCACTGGGACTCATACGCTAGTTTGGGCCTATCAGTCTCAGATCAGGGTTATTTTGTCTCAAATAGGTTTATGGAAAAAAGAGTATCTGAAATTGAAAGAATCTGAAAAAAATTATTTGTAGTGGGACTCATACTCCACTTCTAGCATATTATTCTCATTCTTCTTTTTCAAAAATTCAAAGTTTAGATCTATGCTCCAATCTCTACTCTCTTTCTAAGCTTATTTTTGGATCCAAAACCCTAATTTCAGACCTATAAATGACTTTTTTGTGAAGATAGAAACCTTGCAAATGAGGGGACAATTCCAACAACTTTCTCCAAGCTTGTAACCTAATTTTCAAGGGATCTTTGAGCTCCAAGGCACCTAGATCTGCAATCACGCATCAAAGAGAAGAAAGATTTGTTGTTTATTAGAGGATAGGGGTTTTCCTAGGTCAAACCCCTTTTAGGTAATTAAACCAAATGATGAGATAATAAAACAAGGACATGAAACATGAAACATGAATAATGATACCTTGAATGATGTCCTGTAAATTTGTAATCTAACATGAAATGACCATGAAGGATGTAGATCTAGATCTTGAGATATGTATAGAACAATGCTTGACCTTGGATCTTGAATGCAACATCACAAAACTAGCTCAATAACATGCTTGATGCTTGATATCCTTGACATGATGATGGATCTTGAATTTCTGCAACAATTGGTGGAAATTTTTGCCCTTGAATGCTCTCCTTATGATCTTGTAAAGTTCTTGGAATGCTTAACTCTTGAGTGCTTGACTTGATATCATGAATGATTAATTAAATAGTGATTTGAGACCTCATTTATATAGGTAATCCATCTAATATCTTGTTACTTGGATCCCACAGGTTGACATCTACGAAATTTGAACTTAAAACCTAGATTTTCATGCTCAAAACCTTAAAAAGGGGGCAAATGGAACTCATACACCATACTTGGCATATGAGACCCACCTAGGTGGGACTCATATGCCTAGGGTGGCGTATAGGTCCCACTGGACGTTTTTAGGTGGCAAAAGTGTCTTGGTGTTAAGAAATTAATTTTATTTGCTAATATTGTTAGAATTTTGATTGAAAGATGCCTTGGGATGCACAATATAGGGTCTTAGGGGTCTATTAATGATTATATTAAGGTGATAAATGCAAGGGGACTCAAAATTCAATCTTAAAGTGTAAATAAATACTCTTTACAACACTAAGTTAAGGCAAAATTAGGTCTATTTAGCTAAAAAGGGGCCCAAATCCAATGTGAAAGTGTTCAACATATTATAGCACTAGATTAAATCCATTTAATTTACAAGCCTCCTAAATTTAATGTGAAGGTGTGAATAAATACACTTTAAAACACTAAGTTAATGAAAAGTTAGGTTTATTTAGCTTAAATAGCGCCTAGGACCTAATGTGAATGTGTAAAACACATCACAACACTAGATCAAGGTGATATCAAGCCCAATTTATCAATAATATTCCTAGATTAAGTGTGAAAGTGTGAAGGATGACATTTTTTGACATTCCACTATGCTTATTGCAAGATGCCCTTTTTCTTAGAGGGGTAAATGCTTTTGACCTAATGCTATGAACCGGTGATGTCACAATGGGGAACCTCATCCCCAATATAAATACTAAATAATTACACCCCCAAGGGGTTTTAACCTTGATGATAATAACATCACAACAGCTTAACCATTACACCATGCCACTATTGGCAATGCAAGATGCCTCTTGGGATAACCAATGTTGGAGCCACTTTCTAGAGAGCCATGGATATGGGATTTCAAAGCATTTTCAAATGGTTTAGACTTGTCTACTGGGATGATATCATAGCATTTTAAAAATATGAAAGAGACCACTTCAGTCACCCTGAACCCAAACAAATCTTTATTTTCCATTGACTAGGGATAAATGTTTGGACACATTGGTGTAAAGGATGGCCTAGTCATTGATCCTATGAGGGTAAAGTCATCCCTGGCCATCCCACTCCCTAGTTACAAGAAGGGATTGCAAAGCTTATTAGGCACAATTAATTTTGTGAGAAGGTTCATACCAAACCTTGTTGCTTTGGTAAATCCTCTCACTTTCATGCTTAAGAAAAAGATATCTTTGAGCCCATCAAGAAAGAAATTACTTAGCCTCCTACCCCTGTCAACCACACTTATTACAAGGATTTCATTCTTTACAAATTTGGAGGTGAAACAAGCATATGAGTTGTCCTAACTTAGTTAAATAATGAAAATATGGAGAAACCAATTGCTTTCTTCAGTGAAGGACTCAAGGAATATGAAGTCAAGTACAAATATGTTGAGAATTAGGTTCTTACTACTATTAGGGTATTAAATAAGTTTAGACACATGTTGTCTAACAAAAATATCCAATGGATGGTTCCTCATGATAGAATTAAAGAATTTTTGTTAAGCAAATATATTTGTGAGATAAGAGCTAGATGGATTACCAAGGTTATAGAATATATGATGTTGATATTAAGATCACCAAGCTTGTGAGAGGTAGGGGATTGTGTCAACAACTTTTCTCATCTTTTGGAGTACCTTTAGAGATTTCCCTTGTTTTGTAGGAACCTCAAGCATCAAATGCAAACAATCAAAGTCATTGGGTGAATGGCATGTCCATCTTCTTGCAAGAAGGAAGATATCCTCTAGGTTTAAATAGGACAAAAACAATACACTTCAAGTTATAGTCCATTCCCTATGTCATAGTGAGTGGTATACTTTTCAGAAAAGATTTCAATGGGTTCTTATTAAGATGAATAGAACTAGATCAAGTCAATAGATTATTGGGAGAATCCCATGATGGTCATTTAGGTGGCCATTTTTTGCAAGGATTATTGTTGCTAAGGTTATGTGGGCTAGATACTATTAGCCAACCCTATTTAATGATTCTCATAAATGGGTGAGAAATTGCAAAGAATGTTCTTTCTTCTCTGGAAAGCCAAGGTTGGTTTCCCTAACCCTCCATCCCATTCAAGTTGATCAGCCATTTGCCCTATTAGAACTATAAAATTTTGAAAAAATCTCATTGGCTATTCATGCTCATTAGTTTCCCAAAGAGTCATAAAGTTTTCTTCATATAACAAAATCACCAAGTTCTGGGTCAATTTTTATCATATGATCACATAAAATTTATCTAACCCTGAATATTTAATATATGAAACATATCGACATAAGATAATGCAAGTATTACCAATACTAATGCACATCTCTTTTAGTATATTGACAAGAAATCAGTTGTGTCATGCCGATGAGGACATATGTCAGGAGTACACAGGTTCCCAATTTCTATCGACATGACAATGGTTATTAGCATGATAGTGTGAGGTCATATCAAGCTCATATACATCTCACCACTCGTAGCACAAGAACATGTATCAAATAGACTAGAGTCATTAGAGTGAGGTTCCAAAGGATAGCCCAAGACATTCATTGGTCTTGTCAATAAAGTAGAGGAGGATTCAGTCGATGAGAAAATGATGTCGGGAAGAGTTCGGGGAGTCTTGCCGACCTTCTATGGTATAACAACAGGATTGGACATGACAATATGTCTAAAGAAAAGAATTTTTGGGGGGGAAATGTTCATGGTCTTGCCGAATAAAGAAATACATCGGTGAGATAAAACT
Organism: Sequoiadendron giganteum; assembly: GCA_007115665.2. Taxonomy (NCBI): domain Eukaryota; kingdom Viridiplantae; phylum Streptophyta; class Pinopsida; order Cupressales; family Cupressaceae; genus Sequoiadendron; species Sequoiadendron giganteum. The sequence continues at coordinate 505,045,508 of CM021104.1, read as the reverse complement.
CAGCGGGGAGATATAGAAAGGTCATGACGAGTATAGCTCCATCGGTAGGATAACCATTATGTCTAAACAACATGGATTGAATAAAGGAACATCTCAGTGAGATACATACCTTCGGAATAGAATAAAGGATTGTCTGCCCGATCTGATAAGTCATGACGATGAGCTTTATTTGGTAGGAGTTGTGATGATATGAAAAGTAAAAAGAAAACTATCGGCGAGACTAGAGGTGTCGGGGGAACTATAAGATGTCCTAGCGGGTGTATGTACATTGGTAAAGTTTTGAACAGGAGGATCGACCAAGATTTAAAATGTCTTGCTGATATGCTACATGATGTGACAATGATAATTTCGAAAATCCCGCTTCATTTGTGTCTCAGCTAGGACATTATTGGTGCCATGAAGCATGAATACTTTTGTGAATTAAAACGAATCCTGTTGAAATAATTTTTGTGGAATTGACAGTAGAGGAAAGCAAAAGAGCAAGCAAAGGATTGGGGTGTTCTTTTAGCTTGAAATATAGGGTGAAATATAGTAAGTTCCTCATTCCTTAAATCTTGCAAATTTCAAAGAATGGAAACCTCTAGTTTAGAAAAATCAAAAGGTAGAAAACATGGGGAAAGTGGTCAATCAAAGGAAAAAGGCAGAAAATTGAAATTCAGTTGGAAGGTACCGAATGAAAATTGAACCAAGATCTCATAGACCAACTACTTGGTTCTGGACCTAAAGCTAGACCCTTTGCACAACTTAGGGCAGAAGTGGATAAATTAGACAATAAATAAAAAATTCATAGGAGGTGTTTGGACCCCAATTAGAGGCTATGAATTATTCACCTTCCATTACTATCAGAGGAACCGTTTTGAGCCAATATGTAACCCTTGGAAGCTTAATCTAGGTAAACTGGTTTGCCCTTATGTTTATTTTGATGTCGAACTGGTGAAATTGTTGGCCAGTCATTATAATCTTAAACATAAGGCCATATGTGATCTATCTAGGAACCCATTGATACATTTATCAGAAAATGCAATAAGTGAAGTCTTTAAATTGGAAGGGATGTGCAATGAGATAATTGTAGGTGAAGAGCTCGAGAATGAATTTAGAAGGATGGACACCATTTATAGGGGTTGGAGATTACCCCTGCATAGAATTAGGCATGGTAGCAAACCAATTTTGATGGAAGATAATAAAGGACCACCATTCCATATATATATTTTCAAGCCTTATATAAAGTACACCTATTTTTTGGTAGGACAAGTATTGGGAATGGAAGTCCCAGAGTATATGGAAATTGTGCCCATGGTGATTGAAGCAGATATTCAATATCATAACTCCAGGCCTTTTGATTATGCCTCATATGTGGTTAAGGAACTTGATGCTGGGTTGATGACAGTAAAAAAGGAAGCCTCTTTCTTGCATCTCGGGAATTATTCATTATTGATGCACTTGGTGTTATACTTTGGACAGGAAATAGGGTTGTGGCCCCAGGAGCTAAGAATTTCACAATTTGACAAAGAAGGTAAGCCATTTCCTATTCAATCATGGACTGCCATTTGGGACAACAGGTTTTCTAATGCTAGTTTTGTACATTTTGAGGAAAACTTTGTGAAACCCTTGTATAAATTCTATAATCATCCATGTGATTATTGCTTGTTTGATGAGATAAAAAGGTTTCTCAAACCTAAAGATTTTAATGGACCAATCAGCCATAATTGGGGGGATTGGTATTGTTTAGAGAATGCCACCATGACTAGGGTTAATGGATTTGAAGATGCCCCATTTATTTTGCCTAGAATAGTTCCAGACTAGATTGCATACATAGAAATTGTTAGGCAAATAGATTTCTCCAGTGTTATGAATTTAAGTTCTTTTGGAAAGCAGGATTTTATGCCCAGTACACTATGTTTCGGTGACTTTATTGTGTTAGCAAAGGAAGGTTATAACCTGATTCTTGATAGGTTATTACAGTATAACATGGAAAGAGGGCCATTGAGAAAAAAATTTGATCCAGAAGGGTATATTCACTCTAGTAAACAAAGATAAACTTTGGAGGATATCATCATGTGCCCTACCAGTTTGATGATATGATAAAAAACTTGGAAGCAGAAGAGGCGAAGATGGTGATTGAGAGACATAATTAGGAGTTGCTAGATATAGAGTTGTTGTCCTCTAGTGAAGAAGCATCAGAGGCTAATATGTCACAAGGTCCACCTAGTAAGGTATCAAGGACAAGAACTCAGGATTACACCTATTGTGCTAGAGAATTAAATATCAAGGAAAGTGTAGATATAGATGAAAGACATGAGGAATACAAATATTTTATAGAAGATGATGAGTTTGTAAAAAATTTAGAATTTAAAACATTTTTATGCAAGCAAAAAGTAAAGGAAATAATAGAATGGGTTGACAATGTCACACCAGGAAATGATGAACAATTATTGAAAAGTTTGAGAGATGATGTAGAGAAAGAGATGCCAAGTATGACCCCCGAGAAAGGGAGGGAAATGTTATAAAAGGCCGGTGTCATGATTTTTCTAGGATTAGACCTCAATTCTGCACTAGTCTTCGATAGTTTCCTGAAGGACAATAACACTATACAAAAGCTCAGCTCAGAAAAGGTGACATAAGTTTACGTAGGATCATAATACAACACAGATGAGGAGACATTAATTATTTGGGCCCTGTATCCACCTCACAACAAGTCAATTGTCATTGATACTAAGAAAGCATTTGGACATGTCATGAATTTAAAGGCTAGGGAGACTGATCCAGTTGCAACAATAGAAATTGGGATTAATGTAGCGAAATTGAATAAAGCCAAAATATAGGCATTGATCAAAGAAAAGGAGATGTACAAAACAAATAATGAAATAATTCTGAGAGAAAATTAGTGTCTGAAAGACTTAGTAGGTGTTACAACAAGGCCAACAAAGCTGCTCACCCAGGGTAAAAGTTCACAGACAAAGGACCATTGGGAGTGATCGAGTGCATATTCTTAAGGGAAATATGACACACTTACAGTAGTAATCAAAAGGAGGCAAGCCAATCTAGGAATTTGGTTGAACAAATTTTGGGGAAAACATTCACTAAACTTTGATGCATTAAAAGAAAACAAAAGAGTGGAAGGTAGAATTCAAGAAAAGCTCAAGGAAATAAAACAACGGGGTACTCCTGATAATGCAACAATTGAGGGTGCTAATAGTTTAATGGATAAGCACAAAGAATTCCTTGAAGAATTACAAGGGAATGCGCAAGGGTTGATAGAAGCCACCGAAATTGGATTGGCTACATTCCTTGATGATGGAGGAAAATTGAAAGAAATGACTACGTGGAAAAATGAAAGTGAATTGATACTGCAAGAGATTCTAAATACGGCTACTGTGAAAGATGCGATCCTAGATGAAGCTTGTGAATAGAATGAGAAGATGGTTAAGATGGAGATCATGATCCATGATGCATTAGGAGATGCGGATATGCATGAGCATCGAGATTACATGGATCACATGTCGAGAGTCCACTTATGGCTTAACAGAGCCTAATCTTTTTGAATCTTATTGTTGTTTTATACTCAAGATATTTCTGAAAGGATGTGTCCTTTCAGCAGTTGATGTATAAGTATCTATTTTTTGTAGTGATAGAAGGGGGATAGAATTAGAAGGATTAGAAAATGATGGATTGCAGAAAGAATAATATTTTTAGAATGTTGGCATTCAAGAAGACTATGTTGCATATGTAAGATTTGAGGAAGATAATGAAAGATTGTTGATTTGGTGGCTTCATTCTGGTATCAGTTGTTTATTAGATTTATGAAATTTTTTGATTGTCTCCAATCTGATGTTTCTTGATTATTTAAGTTGAAATATCAAATATATTCAATTTATCAGTGCACATTTGTTGTATCTATGTGATTTAATTAAATGGGTTCTTTAAAGAAGAATTAAATTCCTTTCAGTCAATTATAGTAATCTGGGAATGTTATTCGGATCATTAAGAAGAATCAAATAGTTAGGATTGATATTCGACCTCAAGTAGGGTCTATCAATCACATTATTGCATGTTTATGCTAGTTATAAGCTCATATGTGTATGCCAAACAATTAGAGAACTTGGTAGATAGGAACCACTCATCTAAGACTTTCATGTGACTCCGTTTAACCCAACAAGGCACTGGTCTTCCATATTTCATTATTTAATTTTATTCATTTCATTTAACATCTACTAACTGAACATATCAAGCTTCACCTTGATATTACATATACAATTTATACCAAATTTTGATTATATTTGATATTGCATATATAATTTATACCACATTTAGATCATATTTATCCACTGTCAAATTGCCATTGTGGATAGTTTAATCAAGTAGGAAGCATAGTTCAAAATCTATAGCATTCATATAGGTACACCCTCCTAGGTGTAGCAGAGCCTTAAGAGTAAAAGGTTCAACTATACTAGTTGACCTTGTTAGTTGGCCAATAGCATTGTGAGAGCTTGGCAATCTCTCGTGGTTCAAACCTGTGTTTTTGAGACCTAACAAATTGGGGACTCTACTGGGGACTAAGTTGAGAAAATTCCGGTGGTAGGCAGCCTTTCCATATAGGGTCATTGAAGAGATTCACAATTAATAAATTTGAAAATTGACTCTACTGGGTGAAATAATAACATTTTTATTTTTCCCACTTTTAAAAAGTGGGTGGCGACTCTGAATGAACAAGTGCATTGATAGTAATAAAATAAAATACAGATCGAAAAGAAATTGTCCTAGAGCTTAGACTATCACGATTACTCACAACATGTAGGGAAGAAGATCTTTGTACAAAGATAGTGATGGTCCTAATGATAAAGGTAAGTGGACTTACAAAAATGATCAGGGCAAGAAAGTTTCTGATGACCTGGGCCCAACAACTAAAAATAAAACATCGAAACCACCAGTGGAAACACATAATTCATATGATGCATTAGAAAATGAAAACAACCCATCTAAAGAGCTTCACACTCTAGAGGAGAAGCGAAACCCCCTCTGGAAAATAGACCGTGAGAAGGTTGACAAGTTCATGGCTGATTTTGAAGCTAAAAAAAGGAGAGAGTTTGAATATGATCAGAAAGCAACACTTTTTGAGAAGGGACTTGAATATGAAGTAGCATCTGAAGAAAATCATGAACTTATGACCCAAAATGAGACAGATGCACAGTGGGAATGCATGAGGCAAGAAACAAAAAGATCAAGGGTAGAATATGAGAAAAGGCTTCAGGCAATGAAAGAATTTAAGAAATTGAAGTTGCAAAAGGCTCAGATTAAAACGCCAATGGCTGACTCATCCAAATATGTGCCCCCTCATAAAAATAACAATATGATACTATCAAATTCCCCACAGGCCCACCAAAATCAACCAAGGAACCAATGTGGACATCAAAATTCTCCACCACAACATAAGGGTGTTCAACTACCTCATTATCGGCAGCACGTACCCCCACAAGGTCAGCAATATGTGGCAAATAGTAATCCATTGTACCAGCATCAACATTACCAAAATCCTCCTCCATAGTATACAACCATGATTAGGCAATTTGATTTGGCCGGATTTCAGATATACCCTTATCCTATGGAAAACAATTGGAGAAGCTTTGTCCCTAAGTTCACAGGAAGTGGTGCAGTCACAGATGATGAGCATTTGAGAAGCTTTAATGCATTCATTCAAGACCTGGATATGTAATATGAGGATGTGTAGATGAGATTATTTATGATGTCGCTGGTTGAAGATGCTAGGGACTGGTTTAACAATTTATCGACAACATCCATTGATTCCATTCATATATTTTATGAGCAGTTTCTCTAGTAGTATGGGAATCAATGTGCATCATAGTTTGCTTTGCATGAATTGGTAACTATCCAAAAGCATCAAAATGAGTCAGCTTATGAATTTAATCAGAGGTTTTCCAAACTACATAATAAGATACCTCGTGTATCCAAGTTGGTTGATCCTGCTGCATTGAGCATCTACTTGAAGGATTTTGATCCCAAGATACGATATGAGCTTATGAACAGAGATCCTAGGAATTTGGTTGAAGCTCAAAAGATAGCACTCACAATTGAGAATAATAGGAAGGTTGCAGGGATGATTTATAAAAGGGAAAACCCTAGGGCTCCCCCATATGCTCCCCTAAGTAGACAAGAGAATACATATAGGAATGAAAGACCAAGATTACATGAAATGCCCTATAATACAAACTGGAAGGATGGGAAGCCGATAATTGATAGACCGAGGAATAAAGAAACACTGAATCCAATAAAAAGGAAAGGAGCATATATGGTAGATAAGAGTCCTTGGTGCTCAATTTGTTACGCACCACATTCCCTGGAGCATTATGTTACAACTCAATCAATACCAGAAGAAGACATATTGGAAAATGATGGTGGTGAAGAACATAATATCTATTTAACTTCCCACACTCTTAATTCTTTGGAGTAGGAGTATTCATCTTTAGAGGAGGAGGGATATGAGTATGATGTTGATCATCAAAAATAAAATAAAATATGGCAGAGCAATAGGTTTTTTCTGACTATGAAGAAAGTGAAAATGAGAAAGACCCCCCTATTGCATCATGTCAGACTAATAGATGCAGTATAAGGAGACCGAGTGAAGAAGAGATTAAAAGGTTGACTATTGCAGCGGTGGAGGAAGCTAGAAGCAAATATCGATTGAGGAACAAAATAGTGAACAAAGATGAGGGTATCCCGAGAGGAGTGTTCGTAAAAAATAAAAAGGTATCGAATGAGATATCAAAGAGGATAGGTGATAAGCAATCTGACAAAAAAGAATAGAAGTGGGCTCCTAAAGAGGAAGGTAAAGAAGTCCCCATGGATAAAAAAAAGTCAAGTCAAACATGCAAAGGGGAAAAGGAAGAAAACAAAGGAGAATTTATAGAACCAAAGAAGGTGATCATAACTGAAGGTACATCCTTTGATTTCATACAAGCCTTATCTCAACTAAAAATGTCTGTCCCATTACTTGAAACGATGAAGATTAAGGAATATAGGGAAGGTGCCATTGAATTGATGTCTAATGGGAATCAAAATATAAAAAATTGAAAATAATGAGGTCCCTGAAATCACTAATAAGAGGAAGGAGATAAAAGTTCCAGAAGCCCTCTTAATGAATACACCATAGATTGACCAATTTTTTACCACCCTACTCATAAGTGACAAGTCAGTGAGAAATTGCATGAGGTAAATGCTACGCCATGGATAGCAAGCATGTTCTGTTTGTAGGAGTAATAAAGAATGTGGAAGTAAGATTAGCAACTTATCCGCAAGCTGCCTACAATATTGATATAACCGTAATTGATACACCTCCTCAGTTTGGAATGCTTTTGTCAAGACAATGGACTGCAACAGTGGGAGGTAATGTGCAGATCAATTTATCATATGCCACTATACCAGTAAATGGTGAAGAGGTCAAGTTATATAGGGAGCCAAAAATGAATCAAATTGTTGAGTGTGTTCCTCAAGAGCAACTTAATTTCTTTTGTGATGTAGATTTGGGGAGTTTTAGAGTAGAATTATCTGAGCCTGAATTAGTGAACAAAGACCCAATTGATAAACATACTTTTGAAAATCAACAAGGGGTATGGAAAATGTACTTTGATGGGACATGTAGCCAAGAAGGTAATGGAGCTAGGGTAGTTTTCATATCTCCTAAAGGTACAATATTTAAATATTCATTTTTGTTGGCGTTTGAATGTACAAACAATGTGGTGGAGTATGAAGCCTTGTTAATTGGTTTGAACATGGCTGTCAAGCACAAGATTAAATTGTTAACTATTTTTGGCGACTTTGAACTAGTTGTGTCATAGGTCAGATCAAAATATGTTGCAAAGATTAAGAGGTTGAAGCAATACAAGAATTCTATATGGTATACAATCAAGCTATTTGATGCTTTCTCCATTGATTGGGTGGATAGGTCAAAAAATATAATGGCAGACTTCCTAGCCAATGTAGCACTGAGAAAAAATGATATCACGCTGGTAGGAGTGTCTCAAATTGAGTTCAAAACAAGACCCACTTTGCCTGAAAATATATATAGTTGGAAAGTTTTTAATAAGGACATTGACCTCCTGAAGTTTCTTCAATGTATAGACCAATATGAGGCTCAAGAAATTGACTTTAATGCCTTTGTAGAAGAAATAGATGGAAAGCTGACAGTATTCGGGAAGGTCTTACAACTTAGAACTAATAAAATCCCCAAAGGACTAGTAGCATTGGAGAGGATATATGATGGAAATGATTGGTCCCTCATGAAATAGACACCAGTCAAGACAAAAGATAGTGAAGAGGTAAATTTAGGGACTGAACTAGCACCAAGAAAAGTATATATTGGAAAGAAAATAAGCCCGATAGTTCGAAGAATGTTGATTTCATTACTAAGAAAATATAAACATGTGTTTGCATGGTCTTATGAAGATTTCAAAGCATATAGGGAGGACCTATTTCAACATGAAATTTCATTGAAACCAGATGCAAAGTCGTTTAGGTAGAAACAAAGACCTATTAACCCTACATTGGAACCAAAAATGCAGGAGGAGTTGGCAAAGCTTAGAGATGGGGGTATCATTAAACCAGTCAAGCATTCAACATGGGTGTCAAACCTAGTTCCTGTGAGAAAGAAGAATGGAGATATCAGACTATGTGTGGACTTCAGAAATTTAAATGTGGCATCCCTCAAAGATAATTACCCTCTACCTAATATGGAGGCTATACTACATAAAGTAATAGGGTGTGAGCTGTTATCTATGATGGATGGTTTCTCTGGTTATAATTAGGTTAAAGTCAGGGAATCTGAGTAGTACAAGACAACTTTTACAACTCCATGGGGAACATATGTCTATGTGAGAATCCCATTTGGTCTCACAAATACAGGATGAACCTTTCAAAGAGCTATGGATCTAGCATTTGTAGAATTGATTAATACTATAATGGTAGTATATCAAGATGACTTTACTACTTACTCAAAAAGGGTTGAAGATCATGTAGAACATCTGGAAAAAATATTCATTAAAGCTTTAGAGGATGGCATTAGTTTGAACCCTAAAAAATGTCATTTTGCTGTCACAGAGGGAAAAATATTATGACATATTGTATCAAAAGAAGGATTTAGAATAGATCCTGAGAGGGTGGAAGCCATAGATAAGGTGCCTATTCCGAAAACTGTCAAAGCCATCCAATCATTTTTTGGACATATTAACTTTGTTAGGAGATTTGTGTCTAACTTTGCTGAAATTGTTAAACCCATATAAAAAATGATAAGGAAAGGACAAAAAATGGAATGGACTCCAGAAGCATTGGAAGCTTTTGTATCCATTAAAAGGGCCATCAAAGAAGCCCCTATCCTCAAATCTCCTGATTTTACAAAACCTTTTCAAATATTTTCATTTGCTTCCTTGCACACTATAGTTGTTGTTATGTTACAAAAAAATGAGGATGGTCATGACCACCCTGTGTCCTTCTTTAGTAAATCATTGCAGGGGTCAGAATTGAAATATGATATAATGGAAAAACAAGCCTTTGCACTAGTAAAAACCACAAAATCTTTTAGACCGTATCTTGTTGGAGCCAAAGTGATTGCTTATGTTCCTCACACAGCTGTTAAAGACATTTTAACACAGTCAGAAGTAACAGGGAAGAGATGTAGGTGGATTAATAAAATCCAGGAATTTGATTTTGAAATACAAATTACCAAATTAGTAAGAGGCCCATGTTTGGCCAAGTTAATGGCAGAAGCAAATATTGAAGAAAATCAAATTTGCAATGTAGAAGATGAAGGAAATGCAGTTTAAAGTATTGAGCATACACCTTGGTATATAGACATAACGTATTACCTCAAAAACATGAAGTGCCCTGAAGAATTTAATGATAAATAAAGAATAACTTTGAAACTACAAGCATCTAAATATGTATTCATAAAAGGTGATTTATTTTGGAAGAACATGAATAGGATGTTGTTGTTATGTTTAGGTGAGTCACAAGCTAAGAATGTTTTAAAAGAAATGCATGAAGGGGTTTGTGGAGGCCATTATTCTGCAAAGACAACTACACATAAGATTATTAGGGTAGGTTATTACTGACCAAAAGTCTTTAATGATTCTTTTTCATATGTAAGAAAGTGTGAGGCATGTCAAAATTTTTTAGGCAAAATGAAATATCAAGGAGCTTTACCACTTAGACCTATGCAGGTTGAAGCCCCTTTTCATCAATGGGGGATTGATTTTATTGGGGAGATACAAGAGAAATCAAGTGGAGGACACAAATGGATACTGGTAGCCACTGATTACTTCACCAAATGGGTAGTTGCAATCCCACCCAAGCAAGCAATGAGTAATGTTGTGATCAATTTTTTGATCGATAACATTATTACCAGGTTTGGTACACCATTAAGATTAATCACAAAAAATGGTATTACTATTTCTTGTGCTGCTCCTTACCACCTGCAAGCTAATGGTCAAGCAGAGTCCAGCAACAAAAGCCTTCTAAAAATCATAAGGAGAATGCTAGGCGAAAGTAAAAAGGTTTGGGATTCAAAATTAAAAATAGTTGTATGGGCTGATAGGATTACTATAAAAAAGGCAATTGGAAAATCCCCATTTGAATTAGTATATGGAACACAAGCTAGAATGCCTTTACACAATTTGTTTCCAGTTTATAAATTTATCCTTCAAGAAGACATAGAGGTTCCAGAACCGATGGAGGAGAGAATGGAACAATTGGAAAAGCTTGATGAGATGAGAAGACTAGCTCAAAACCAGAATATGAAGTTACAAGCACAAATGAAGTATTTATTTAATAAAAAGGCGAAAGATAGAAAATTTGAAGAAAATGATCTAGTATTGATGTGGAATACCAGGTGCCAGGAGAAAGGAAAATAGGAAAAATTTGAAGCTTTTTGGTTGGAACCTTTTGTTGTTGTTGGTAAAAGAGGAGATGATTCGTATTATTTACAAAACATGAGTGGTGAAGAATAGGAGTTTCCTATACACGACAATTTCTAAAGAACTTTTTCTCTTAAAGGATACAAAGAATCAATGGTTTCCAGTGCATGGACAACTCTTGACAAAACTTTCAGAATTTTTCCATGCATAGTAGTTTAGGAAATAAAAGGTACAGGAATTTCTAGTACATGGACAATCCTGAAATTCCTTTTTTAAAATTTTCTCCATGTACAGTAGTATAGGATCATCTTCATCTCCACTTGTTTTCATTCTTTTCTTCTCATTAATCCATGACCTTGAAAAGATTGGTCTGCTCACCCAAAGATCTAGATCCTTGCAATGATCTCACAATCATTCATCCCTAGACGAAGCCACTGTTAGAACTGTAAAATTTTGAAAAAATATCATTGGCCATTCATGCTCATTAGTTTCCCAAAGAGTCCTAATGTTTTCTTCACATAACATAGTCACCAAGGTCCGAGTCAATTTTTATCATATGATCACATAAAATTTATCTAACCTTGAATATTTAATATATGAAACGTATCGGCATAAGATAATACAAGTCTCACTGATACTAATGCACATCTCTTCCAATATATCAGCAAGAAATTAGTTGTGTTATGCCGATGAGGACACATGTCTGGAGTACACGGGTTCACAATCTCTATCAGCATGACAATAGTTATCGACATGAAGGTGTGAGGCCATATCGAGCTCATATACATCTCACCACTTAGGGCACAAGAAAATGTATCGAACATACTAGAGTCATCGAAGTGAGGTTCCAAAAGATAGCTCGAGACATTCACTGGTCTTGCCGATAAAGAAGAGGAGGATTCAGTCTATGAGACAATGATGTCGGGAAGAGTTCGAGGAGTCTTACTGACCTTCTGTGGTATAACAATAGGATTGGACATGACAATATGTCTAGAGAAAAGAATTTTCGGGAGGACAATGTTCATGGTCCTTCCGAATAAAGAAATACATCGGTTAGATAAACCTTAGGAGGGAGATATAGAAAGGTCACGATGAGTATGGCTCCATCGGTAGGATAGCCATTATGTCTAAGCGATGTGGATTGACTAAAGGAACCTCTCAGCGAGATACATACCTTCAGAATAGAATAAAGGATTGTATGCCCGATCCGATAAGTCATGACTATGGGCTTGCTTCAGTAGGAGTTGTGGTGATATGTAAACTAAAAAGAAAACTTTCGGCAAGACTAGAGGTGTCGGGGGAACTACAAGATGTCCTAGTGGGTGTATGTACGTTGGTAAAGGTTTGAACGAGAGGATCGACCAAGATTTATATTGTCTTGCCGATATGCTACATGATGTGACAACAAGAATTTTGAAAAGCCTGCTTCATTCGTGTCTCAGCCAAGACATTAATGGTGTCATGAAGCATGAATAATTTTGTGAATTAAAATGAATCCAGTTGAGATAATTTTTGCGGAATTGACAGCAAAGGAAAGCAGAAGAGCGAGCAAAGGATTGGGGCATTCTTTCAGCTTGAAATCTTGGGCAAAATACAGTAAGTTCCTCATTCCTTAAATCTTGCAAATTTTGAAGAATGGAAACCTCTAGTTTAGAAAAATCAAAAGGTAGTAAACATGGGGAAAGTGGTCAATCAAAGGGAAAAAGGTAGAAAACTGAAATTCAATCAGAAGGTACCAAACAAAAATTAAACTAAGATCTCATAGACCAGCTACCTGGTTCTGGACCTAAAGCTAGATGCTTTGCACATCTTAGGGAAAAAGTGGATAAATTAGACGATAAATACAAATTCATAGGAGATGTCTGGACCCCAATTAGAAACTATGAATTATTCAGCTTCAATTACTATTAGAGGAATCATTTTGAGCCAGTATGTAACCCATGGAAGCTTAATCTAGGTAAACTGGTTTTCCCTAATGTTTTTTTCAATGTCGAACTGGTGAAATTGTTGGCCTTTCAATATCTAGGAACCCATTGATACATTTATCAGAAAATGCAATAAGTGAAGTCTTTAAATTTGAAGGGATGTGTAATGAGAGAATTCTAGGTGAAGAGCTCAAGAATGAATTTAGAAGGATGGACACCATTTATAGGGGTTGGAGATTACCCCTGTACAAAATTAGGCATGGTGGAAAACCGATTCTGATGGAAGACAATGAAGGACCACCATTCCATGTAGATCTTTTCGAGCCTTATATAAAGTAAACCTATTTTTCGGTAGGAAAAATATTGGGAATGGAAGTCCCGAAGAATATGGAAATTGTGCCCATGGTGATTGCAGTAGATATTCAATATAATAACTCTAGGCCTTTTGATTATGCCTCATATGTGTTTAAGTAACTTGATGCTGGGTTGATGACAATAAAATTGGAGCCTCTTTCTTGTGCCTCAGGAATTATTCATTATTGATGCACTCGGTCTTATACTTTGGACATGAAATAGGGTTGTGGCCCTAGGAGCTGGGAATTTCACAATTTGACAAAGAAGGTAAGCCATTGCCTATTCAATCATGGACTGACATTTCAGACAGCAGGTTTGCTAATGCTAGTTTTATAGATTTTGATGAAAACTTTGTGAAAACCTTGTATAAATACTATAATCATCCATGTGACTATTCCTTGTCTCATGAGATAAAAAGGTTTCTCAAACCTAAAGATTTTAATGGACCAATCAGCCACAATTGGGGGGATTGGTGATGTTTAGAGAATGCCACCATGATTAGGGTTTATGGATTTGAAGATGCCCCATCTATTTTGCCTAGAACAGTTCTAGACTGGATTGCATACTTAGAAATTGTTAGGCAAATGGATTTCTCCAGTGTTATGAATTTAAGTTCTTTTGGAAATCAGGCTTTTATGCCCAATACACTATGTTTCGGTGACTTTATTGTGTTAGCAAAGGAAGGGTATAACCTGATTCTTGATAGGTTATTACAGTATAACACGAAAAGAGGGCCATTGAGAAAAAAAAATTTATCCAAAAGGGTACATTCACTCTGCTAAATAAAGGATAAACTTTGGAGGATATCATCATGTGCCCTACCAGTTTGATGATATGATAAAAAAAATTGGAAGCAGAAGAGGCGGAGATGGTGATTGAGCAACATAATCAGGAGTTGCTAGATATAGAGTTGTTGTCCTCTAGTGAAGAAGCATCAGAGGCTAATATGTCACAAGGTCCACCTGGTAAGGTATCAAGGACAAGAACTCAGGATTACACCTATTGTGCTAGAGAATTAAATATCGAGGAAAGTGTAGAGACAGATGCAATACATGAGGAATACAAATATTTTATAGTAGATGATGAGTTTGTAAAAACTTCATAATTAAAAAAAAAATTATGCAGGCAAAAAGGAAAGGAAATAACAGAATGGGTTGACAATGTCACACTAGGAAATGAAGAAAAATTGTTGAAAATTTTGAGAGATGATGTAGAGAAAGAGATGACAAGTATGACCCCCAAGAAAGGGAGGGATATGTTAGAAAAGGCTGGTGTCATGATTTTCCCAGGATTAGACCTCAATTCTGCACTAGTCTTCGATAGTTTCCTGAAGGACAATAACACTACACACAAGCTCAACTTAGAAAAGGTGACAATAGTTTACGCATGATCAAAATACAATCCAAATCAGGAGACATTAATTATTTGGGCCCTATATCCACCTCACAAGAAGTCAGTTGTCACTGATACTGAGAAAGCATTTGTACATGTCACGACTTTAGAGGTTGGGTAGACTGATCCATTTCCAACAACAGAAATTGGGATTAATGTAGCGAAATTGAATAAAGCCCAAATAGAGGCATTGATCAAAGAAAAGAAGATGTACAAAACAAATAATGAAAGAATGCTAAGAGAAAATGAGCATCTGAAAGACTTAGTAGGTGTTACAATAGGGCCAACAAAGCTGCTCACCTAGGGTAAAATTTCATAGACAAAGGACCATTGGGAGGGATGGAGTGCATATTCTCAAGGGAAATATGACACACTTACAACAGTAATCAAAAGGAGGCAAGCCAATTTAGGCATTTGGTTGAAAAAATTTTGGGAAAAAATTCATTTAACTTTGATGCATTAAAAGAACACAAAAGGGTGGAAGGTAGAATTCAAGAAAAGCTCAAGGAAATAAAACAATGGGGTACTCCTGATAATTCGTCAATTGAGGGTGCTAATCGTTTTATGGATAAGCATAGAGAATTCCTTGAAGAGTTACAAGGGGATGTGCAAGGGTTGATAGAAGCTGCCAAAAGTGGATTCGCTGCGTTCCTTGATGATAGAGGAAAATTGAAAGAAATGGTTGCATGGAAAAAAGAAAGTGAATTGATACTGCAAGAGATTCTAAATACGGCTACTGCGAAAGAAGCAACCCTGAATGAAGCTTGTGAACAAAATGAGAAGATGGTAAAGATGGAGATCATGATCTATGATGCATTAGGAGATGTGGATATGCATGAGCACCGAGACTACGTGGATCACATGTCGAGAGTCCACTTATGGCTTAACAAAGCCTAATCTATTTTAATCTTATTGTTGTTTCATACTCAAGATATTTCTGAAAGGATGCGTCATTTTAGAAGTTGATGTATAAGTATCTATTTTCTGTAGCTATAGAAGGGGGATAGAATTAGAAGAATTAGACAAGGATAGATTGCAGAAAGCATAATATTTTCAGAATGTTTTCATTCAAGAAGACTATGTTGCATATGTAAGATTTGAGGAAGATAATGAAAGGCTGTTGATTTGGTGGCTTCATTTTGGTATTAGTTGTTTGTTGGATTTCTGCAATTATTTGATTTTCTCCAATCTAATGTTTCTTGCTTATTTAAGTTGAAATAACAAGTATATGTTCAATTTATCAGTGCACATTTGATGTATCTGTGTGATTTGATTAAATGGGTTCTTTAAAGAAGAATTAAATTCCTTTAAGTCAATTACAGTAATCTAAGAATGTTATTCAGATCATTAAGAAGAATCAAATAGTTAGGATTGATATTCTACCTCAAATAGGGCCTGTCAATCACATTCTTGCATGTTTATACCAGTTATAAGCTCATACGTGTATGCCAAACAATTAGAGAACTTGCTAGATAGGAATCACAAATCTAAGACTTTCATTTGACTCCATTTTACCCAACAAGGCACTGGTCTTCCATATTTCATTATTTAATTTTATTCATTTCATTTAACATCTATTAACTAAACATATCAAGCTTCACCTTGATATTACATATACAATTTATACCAAATTTAGATCATATCTGATATTGCATATATAATTTATACCAAATTTAGATCATATTTCTCCACTGTCAAATTGCCATTGTGGATAGTTTAGTCAAGTAGGAAGCATAGTTCAAAATCTGTAGCATGCATATAGGTACACCCGCCTAGGTTTAGCAGAGCCTTAAGAGTAGAAGGTTCAACTATACTGGTTGACCTTTATAGTTGGCCAATAGCTTTGTGAGAGCTTGGCAATCTCTTGTGGTTCAAACCTACGTTTTTGAGACCTAACACGCCCAATGGGGACTAGATTTAATTAACATGATAAATCCACCATCAAGTGTTGGTCATAAATGAATTGTGTCAATGACAAACTACTTCACTAGTGGACAAAGGCAATTTCCTTAAGAGATGTCACCTAGGAAGCTTTGGGATATATTGTGTAATCCATAATGACAATGGAGAATTATTAAAAAAATTGGCTTTGAGGCTTCCTAAGGGTACTAATAATATAGCAAAGGAAAATTTGGCACACAAAATGTAGCTCAAACAAATTCACATTAAAGGAGGCTCCTTAAACATTATTAATGCATGTAGAAATAGGAACACAAATAATTGGGCCATTTATTATATATGGAGACTAGTTTTGGAACTTATTGAAGATTTTGTGTTAGTAACAAGACACATTATTATAGGGAAGCTAATTTGATAGCAGGCGTCTTAGAAAATCATGCTTATAAAATAGAGGATGAAACTCTCCAAATTGATTCATATAATTTTCTCATGATAGGATTTTGTGAAAATTATTTGCGAAGAAGGTGAAGGGTGTGGCATTTTTGAAGCTGTGGGATAATGTTTTCTCTACAGAGCTAGTGCACAATGTTGTTTGATTATTTTTTCAGATTAAAGGTTCAAAAGACCATACTATCAGTGTGAAATTATATCATGTGCCCTATGTTGCATTCCCCTAAGACAATCTCATAAGATCAACTCTATACCCAGAGTTTGATAAGCATTAAGAGGAAAAATGTATTTTTGGGTCCCCATTTTAGCTGTGTTGGTGACCCAAACATTTCCCATTATATTCACTTTAGGACATGTGTCATACTCTGACAAATTCAAGAATTTCCTAAAGGTAGAGGTAGTGGAAAGATGAGTTATTGGTCCATCCCATAGGAAGCCTGTTGTTTGTGCCATGACATTTCCCTGGCTAGATACTCGTCAGTACCATATGTCACAAAAGAAGGTGGAAATGTGTGATATCAAGCTGCAAACATTTGTGCTATTATGATAAGTATCACAAGGATTATATTTTCCTTTCCCCATTTTAGTTGTGCTAATGACCCAAACATTATCCATTATGGTCAATTTGGACCATGTGTCATACCCATGCAACTTCAAGAACATTGTGAAGGTAAAGGAAGTGGAAAGATGCACTATGGGCCCATCCCTTTGGGAGCATCATGTTTGCAACATTACATTTCCCTAGCTAGATACTCGTTAGTGCCATATGTCATAAAAGCACAATTAAGGAATGCTTTATCCTTGAAGGAGGTGGAAAAGTGTGCTATAGGGTTACTAACATTAGAAATTAGGATGCGAAAGGGGGAGGATTACATCACTCCTCTTAATATCGAGATACATCCATGAAAAATAGATTACACCTCTAGTACTCATGTTGCCAAATGGCCTTTGATGGGGTCATCTCAGATCAATGTCTGAAATTAAGAATGAAACACCCATTTGGTAGGGACCTAGAAGCAATGAAAATGGTCTTATGTGTTGATTTTATTAGGGAATCTAAGCATTATAGGGTGAATACATAGATCACTTCATTTTTTGTGGCTTCCTTGCTCAACCTTAGCGAGTCAAAAGAAATGGTGAAGGAATTGGCCTCCATTTTTTTGAAAAAACACAATCTTTAGCATTTGAATGAAACCCTTGCCTCAGTAAGGCTTGGTGTTGGCATCCCACATCATCAACTTCCATAGTATGGGCATGTGGCTTTTGGTAGTGTCAAATGGATTCCTTTCCTTGGCAACTTAGATGCATGGTTTCATTGTTGTAGCATAGAGCTACAACATGCATGGGGTGTGTTTTTCTCAAGAAAGTTAACAACCTAGAATCAATGATTGACTTATAATGTATTTTATACATTGATGCCTCCCCTGTTGCATGAGAATAGGATTACCAAAATCCTTGTTCAGTTGGATTTTTTGGTGTTCTAGAATTACTTTTATTGCTTGACCTAGGCAGTGGTTTTTTCTTTTCTACTTTTTTCATGTTTTCATTAGACAAGTTGTCTCACTTTGGTCCCCTTTAAGCTTTAATATGTAACCTTTGATGGCATCTTCATGCCTCTATGAATTTTCACTTTATATTAATATAATTATTCAAGAATTTCACCTTTTTCCAAAAAAATATATATTAGTAAAAACATTCCAAAACACAAAATATTCCTATATTTGTAAATAAAACCTTCATACCATGAAATTTCTCTACAATAGAACTTTAATTAGGTCATGGAAATGAGACAAAATGTTCACTAAACATTACGCTCTTTGCACAATGATACTATTAGTTAACTATTTGAACACTAAGAACCAACTTGTAATTGAAAACAATCCTAAAGGGCAGTCTCAACTAGGTTACATATGGATTTGAGAGCCAATACTTGTTTTACCATAAAAGTACCTATATATATGAATATAAAGACATACAACAATTTTTTAACAAATAAATAATTTTAATATGTCATATTTAAACAAAATTAAAATCTTATTACCAACATCACAATCAATAAATTACATATAATCACCACTCCAAGGGAGTAAGTGGAACCCTTTCTATATTCTCAAATTCCAAAAATATAATTTATTTCTTAAAGTCTCTCTAAAAACCTTTCCCTTAAATATTTTCTTTACAAATAAAGTCTCTATCTAATGAGTGCGAGGTAAATATATGCAAAATCTCATTTTAGAATAATATCTCATATTGCTAAACTTTTTGGGACTTTAATTAATAATAATTATGTCTTATTGACCTAATTTTTGTGTCCATGTGTAGAGTTACTTTACATGTTAATATGTGGAGGGTGATGTGGAATGAGTGGTCATATATATTAATCAAGGTTTAAGTATTTTTTATTTATTTTTAGTTGTAGGAGTTGATATTTAGGGCCCTTCCTATGCATGTTTTAATGAATCATTCAAAATTACTATTTTAAAATGATCCCAAAACTAACATCAAGCAATCTACTCATTTAATTTTTAATGAAATTAATCTTTTTTCTAAGAGATGAGGAGTTGATATGCACAACATACCTTTCATATGAATGATTGATAATTAAGAGAAGGAAAGAAAAAGAAAAATATATTTTTGTTATAATCCTTTAAATTTTTTTATAGTTGACAAAACAATTTGATAGCTTTTTATAGTTAGAAAGCATGAATGAAGCAATATGACCATAAAATTTAACTTATGTTTGTATTTAAATATTACTTTTACTCTTAATTTATGAAATTTAAGATAACATAATATAATCATGGATTATCCCATTTGAGGACCCTCCTACATGATTTTGAATCAATAATTCTAAATTACCATTTCTTGGTTTTCAACTATATAAAAAAATATTCTACATTTGTTTTTTAATAAATTTTATCCCAAACAAAAACTATAAGCAATCTACTCGTTGAATATCCAATAAAATATAACCTGATTTTTAAGAGGTGAAAAGTTGACATGCATAACTTAGGTTTCATATGAATTGTCAATTAGTAAGAGAAGGAAAGACAAGGATAAATATATGTGTTTATAATCCTTTAGAATTGTCTATAGTGGGTCAAATAATCTAATGTCTTTGATGGTTAGAAAGCATATATATGGCCATATAACCATCAAATTTAATTTGTGTTAGTATTTAAATATTAGTTTTTCTCATAGCTTATGATGTTTAAGATAACATAGTACAGTCATACATTATCCCATTTGGGGCCCTTCCTACATGATTGTTAATCAATCATTCTAAATTATCATTTCTTGATCATCACATATATAAAAAATCACTCTACATTTGTTGTTAATAATTTTGATCACAAACAATAACTTTAAGCAATCTACTCATTGAATTTCTAACAAAGTTTAACTTAATTTCTAAGAGGTGATATGTTGACATGAATAACTTATGTTTCATATGAATGGTTAATAATTAAGAGTTTGAAACATAAAGATAAGTATATTTTGTTATAATCCCTTAGATTTTTTTGTAAGTGGTCAAATAATATGATGACGTTTATAGTTAGAAAGCATAAATACAATCATATGAACACAAAATTTAAGCTATGGTAGCATTTAAATACTTTTTTGACTTTTATTTTATAGATTTTAAGATAACATCATATAATCACATATTATCCAATTTGAGACCCTTCCTACATTGAATTTAAATCAATCAATCTAAATTACCTGTTCTTGATCATCACACATAACAAAACATTCCATATTTGTTATTAATAATTTTGATCCCAAATAATAACTTTTAAACAATCTACTCATTGAAAATGCCATTGAAATCTAACCTTTTCTTAAAGAGGTGAATGTATGAAATCCACAACTTACATTTTGAATGAATGGTTGATAATTAAGAGAAGCAAACACAAACAAATGAATGGTTGATAATTAAGAGAAGCAAACAAAAGGATAAATAAATTTTTTAATAATCCCTTAATATTTTTTAGAGTTTTTATGATTAGAAAGCATAAATACAGCCATATGGCCATCAAATTTAAGTAAAATTAACATTTAATTTTTTTTTGACTCGTAGTTTTAGAATTTATGATAGGGGAGAGGGGCTAGTAGTTGTGCAGGGTCCAATAGTCGTGCAGTCAATTGTGATTATAATACCCAGTAGTTGTTTATATAATACCCATTAGTTGTGATTTGACTACCCATAATTAAATAAAATGTATTCCTTTGATCTAAAAAGCAACCAATCATGTGATGCCACATTCGCTCAACTACCCATGATGTGAATGCACAAGTATTGGTCTCACTTTTTTTGGGGGCCTTTTTGGACACCTTGACAAAAAACATGTTGATGTGGCATCATATTTGATGATGTGGTCTTGAAACCTTAGTTATTAGCAAGGGACTTGCCAAGTAAACTTCTGTAAAAAATTGAGAGTGATTTTAAATTTCCACGTAGGGTAATTAGAAATGAAAAGTTAGGGCACACAACTAGTGGGTCCTCTCCCCTAACGTGGGATAGTCACACACTCTCCCATTTGTGGATACACTTAATACAGATATCAAGATTGACATGGATAGATTACCCGCATTCTTGGTAGGATTTATTAAAGCTTAAATGAATCAATCATCGGCAATTGTACTTTCAAATAATTTTATAACTAACAAAATCTCATACTATTTTGGTGGCTGTGGCAAATCGGCAAATGGCTGAAAACTTCAAAATATCAATTAAAGACATGACCACCAATGAAGAAAATGAACTTAGTGGAGAGGGTCCTAAAATGTCACGTCAAAGTCTCAAAACCACTATTTCTCTACCTTCTCCCTTGTCCGTCAACCAAAGTGAGCATGTGTAAATGAGGGTACACAACCACAAAACATCGATAAATAAAATAATTTTAATACCTAGCAAACCTTAGTGGACGTGTTGTCGCATTACAACCAGTAGCATTGTTTTAGTCATTTAATGGAAGATTTTCAATTATCATAGGTAGAAATAAAAGGAAAGGCCTTTTTATAGTCTAAGATACGAGGCGATCTATTTTTTGATCTATAGATGGCTTACAGTATATGGGACTCCTCGTACTCCCAATATGAGGGAGACACCTAACTCGTGCTCCACAACATGAGGCATACATACCTTACTCCTTGCGAGATTTGAACTTGTAACCTCTCTTTCAAGAATACAAGTTCTCAACCACTAGGCCAACTCTTAGCCTTGGATGGACACAATTAGTGCGTTACCATTAGAAGAATGCATCGAGGGATTTTCAAGGATATTCCACACTGGCTAACTTGTTTTTTTCTTTATATTGAAATAAGCTAAAAGAAGAATACAAAAAGAATGAAGGACAATCCAGAAGGACTATACGATAAAGAGAAGATACTCAAGAAATTACAAGGCAGAGCAACAAGTATCAACTTTGACAATACCAATAACCAGTTGAAAGCTATTGAACAACAACTCATAAGGCAGCTTACAATGAGTATCAATAGTCATAATGAACATGATAGTAATAGAGCTCGGTAAAGACATCCAACTAAGCATATGGGAACACAAAGAGTACAATAACATATAAAATTACACTTTAGGCTTGAAGAAATCTTCAATCAGTTTGGTAATGTGGAGTTTCCCTTTATCAAGCTGTAAAAGCTGATTCTTAATAACCTCCAGAAACTTACATATATCCTTATCTTTGTGTCTCCATCTCCACTGTGAACATAGAACGATGAATTGAAATAGGATGCCAAAGTAAAACTTTAAAATTTCTATTTCCCAAGGCAAAATGTGATGAGAAAACATAGTTGAACATCTAATTTTCCATAAATGCAACAAAATAAATTGCCTCATAGAGTCGGCAACAATATTTCTATAGTCTAATACCAAAAATTTATTCTTTCCAACTTAAAGCATGATCAAACACATCAGGGAAATGGATAAACATAATAATCTACTTCATTTCAGTTCTAACGTAGTCCCAAAAAATATATTTTGTGTTTTCCTTGTGTTGGAAAAACGGACCTTTTGTTGTTTGCAACATAAAATGCTTTAATCTGTCCCCTACAAGCAACTTGTGATGTAAAATTTTCCATGCCATAATTTGAGCATTAAGAATTCTCCATTTTTTTCTAGGAAACAATAATGCCATTTTTGTTTATTATTCCTCTTGCATAATGTTAGGCTTTTGGATTCTAGAACTCAAGGGATTTGCTTACCTGCAAATTGGATAATCAAAGTTGTGTCAGGAGGATAACCTTGGAAAGTTTTGGTGAATCATCATATGATGGTGGCAACAATGAATAATAGGTGGCATAATGTGGGTTGGTTAGATAACATTTTGTTTGTCCAGTTTGTTTGTGTTAAGGCCTCTTTACCACTACAATCTATATGGAAAGCTTAGCAAGAAGTCTGCAAGTTTCTAAATTGGAGAGGTAATTCCCTCCAATGTGGTTTCAGCTTTACTACCTCTTCTATTTGGTGGAGTAAACTAGTTTTATATCATGGACAACCTCTTGTTATATCCTTTCCTAAACCAACCATTTATCCATTCAAAAAAAGGTGTCAGACAGTTTAGTGACGTATGGGATTTTGATTCCCTTGATTGGGATAGTTGACAACATATCAAAAATGTCTTTAATCTAAATGACAGGTTTACGAATTTCATGATCTTTGTGAAATCATTAGTTCCTGCAGAGCTTCTGGCTAACTTGTTTTAACCTGTCAATTATAATGTACCATTGGTTCTGGAAATAGCAGCAGAAGGCAAAGCTTCCAATATTTTTCTCCATTTTCACCTTAAATACTATGTTCTTCCTTATTGAACGATTCAAAGAAGAAAACATATTTTCCTAGAATATGGGGAAGAAAAGGATAGAGGTGAAATAGATCAAAGAAATCGGCAGTCAAAAGGCTATGTTTTGCAAACGTAAGAATGTCATGTTTAAGAAAGAAGAGGAGCTTTCGATTCTTTGAGAGGCACAAGTAGTTGTAATCATTACTCTAAGACTAGCACTGTCTCTACATTTTCCAATAATGAGTAGGTTTTGTTTATTCATTTTTCAAACCTAAACATGTTATACTCTCTAGCATTCAGTCACTGTATCTTTCGATATTGTGGGACTCTTAAGGGTTTAGAATACTCTTTTTTCTTTTTTTCTTTTTCAAAGTTCTCTTCTTCGTTCTATACATAGATCTAGCACATTGATATAGGTGTATGTGTTATTCTTTTGTTTTACATTAGAATAGTTTTATTTTTTGTTAGTAAAACCTATGACTCTGAGGTAATGTTTGCAAACTTTAAAATGAAAATTATTAGAGTAAATGAGAGTGTAGAATAGTGCATGGTTGATTAATTTTTTTATTTGATGTTTTAGTAAGAATAGGATTTTTCGGTACAAACATTATCGCACAATTTGAATATTTGAAATATAAAGTAAATTTATTTTCACATTATTATTTTGTGGGGGAAAGGTGGGGGGAGGCTTAAAGTAAATTTATTTTCACACTATTATTGCACAATGAATATTTGAAATATAAAAATGGTCTAGACCTGCAAACCAAATTTTTCTATATCAAGCTTCGTCTCAACATAATTAAAATATTTAATTATTTCCTATAGTCCAATGTCAACCATTAATTAAATAATTCATAATTATTTAATTAATTCATGTCTTTTATTCCTCCTAGCTATTTAAATAAATAAATTACATTTATTATTTAAATGCGTTGCTAAATTCCTATGTCACTCTATAATTAAATAAATTCCCAAATTTACTTAGTTATTATCCTCTCCAACTTTCTTTCTAATTTTAAATAAAATTATTTATTTAAAATTACCCACTTTCTAATTTTCCTCCACAATTAAATAATTTTAATTGTCTTATTGATTTTCTTTCTAAATTTAAATAAAAGGATTTTATTTGAATTGGCAATTTCCCCCTTTCCAAGTAAATAATTTTAAATTATTATTATTTACTATCACATGAATTCACCATTTTGGAATTAATTTAAAACATTAATTTCAAAATAGCATTTCTCTCCTCAAATTAAGTTGTTTCTAAAATAACTTGATTTTCTAATTCATCCTTTTCCACTTGCTAATTCTCATCTCACTGTCACACCTATTCTCATTCCTTGATTTAATTTCTTAAATTAAATCTTGTCCCTCATTTTGAAATCTTACCCTAACCCTAATTGAGAGTTGCCATTTTTGAATCCTGACCATTGATTCTAGGCCATTTCTCAATCTTTAATCTCATCCATCCATCCAAAATTGCATTTTCTATAAAATGCCAATTTTGTCCTCATTTTCGACATCTTGAATCTCTTAATATCTCTTAATTTTATATCTAAAACTTCTTCTTCTTCACTTCTTCACTTCTTCACTTCATTCTTTTTGTCTAACATTGTCTTTTGTAGGATTTAATATTGCATGTAGGATTTTATATTTTCTTGCATAGTCATTTGAATCCTTCAACACTTGTTTAGGGCTAGTCCATAGTTTAGAATTGCTCATAAAGATCTAAGGGCGCTTCATATTTCAACAAGCTAGAAGGTGCAATGGAAGTCAGCCATGGAGGATGAAGGAATTGGTGAGATCTATTTGTTTTGTTGTTTATTTTATTTCCTTTTTATTTCATTGTTTACTGTGGATTGATATAATATACATGTAATTTGATAACATCAAATCTTACAGAAAAAAATCCATAGTTACAGTAGTCGTGATACACAATCCAATTCTAGTAGAATTGAGAAGTTTGACACTTCCACCCAACCCAACTCTCAACCATTCTGAAAACCAAACAAAGGGTTCTTACAATTTAACCCTTCATCCCAAACCCCTCCACCCACCAATAACCAAGTGGTCATTGTCTGATCTGTCATGCCCTTCAATTATGGAGATCCTATACGCACCTTCATGCCTTTACCTGATACCCTTCATAACACCATGACTCAATTACTCCAAGGAAAAATGATATCCTTATCTCTTGTCCATGCACCCGATCGCAATAAGCCATTACCTCCATCCTATAACTCCACTTATTATTGCTATTTTCATTGACATAACAGACATGATACCAAAAAATGCAAGCATCTCAAGCACCTTGTGCAACAAGTAATTAACTCAAGCGTATATCTATTGCAGGTACCAATGATAAAAGCAATAAGTTTGTTGCACCCCCCAACCAAAACTTACATTTTTTTACCAACCCTATGGCTAAACATAATGTTTCATTTGTCAAAGCTAGCAAAACTTCACAAACTAATGTTATGAATGTTGACACACAACATGCGCATTTTAATCCTCTTTTGAGTGTCACCCATGTCAGCCCTATGGATGAGATGGTGGGTGTGATAGAAATCATCCATCATAAGGGCCAAACCAAAACGTCTTTTGATATTACTTTTACATCTCAATATTTTCTCAAAAACCTTCCCAATGGTCCTCTCTACATAGCTAGTAGAATCTATGATAAGCCCACTAATGGGATACTCATAGATCCCTCCTGTGGTGAGAATGTGATCACCGAAGAGTATTTGGTAGTACATGAAATTTCTCAAGATGTTTATAATAGATTGACCACATGGATCAAAACACATAACTATTTTGCATTCCCTACGATTGCATCAATAGCCCTCCCATTACAAATAGGTCCTAAGAAATTGGACGTGACATTCTCTATCATTCCACAATCGGACCAATTTCATTTGTGACTAGGCCACCTGTGGCTTTGTTCAATGAAAGTGGTTCCATCTGTTATTCACAAATGTGTGAAGTTTCTTGTTAATAATGAAATATTCACTATTCACCATAGTGGTTTTCATCCTTTATCCTCCAAAGGAAACTTTTCTTTGGAAGTCTTTTGTCCTGAGCCCATGGAACCCATCGCCGCTAGATGAGATTTCTTCTTCATTGCATATCAAAAGTTTAAAGTAAAGAAAATCTCTGAGCTCTCTCTGCAACATACCCCCTTCTACCTCAGAATCACCTATCCTTGATGAAGCTATGTTGCAACCTGAATCTGACATGCCTAATAAGCACACACGTGAAACCTCCTCCACATCATCTAAGAGACCTCGAGATCAGGACAACAATTCTATCCTCCCCCCTCGCATCAAATATGTGTATACAGCTAAGGAGATAGTGGATGAGCCACCTATAGTTCCCCTCGTTCCTCTCCTTAGGAATGATAAATAACCTATGGTGGACCAGCTCACTCCTTCCCCGATACCACTTGACAAAAGAACAAAAAGGAATAAAGAAACTAGAGAATGTAGGCATCATCGTCTTGCTCTTGCTCGCCAACCACGTGATGAAGAAAATATTGAAAATACTAATCCACCTTTACTTGACATAGTTCCTAAGGACCTTCCTCCCCTACCATCGCAGCCTGATCCTATACCTCCATCACCACCACTCCTACATGCTACCACTGAAATTGTCATTAGACCTACCATTGTCATCAATCTAGATGATGATGACGATGATGAGAATGCTAGGATAGATGAAGATGTACACCACACTTTGAATTCATTATTCTCCTCTTCCATGAGCATACATGATAATTCTCCTAGGACAAACATTGACCTTGACACTAGTTCGGCAATTGCTATTGTCCCATTAGCTAGTCGCCCACCTGAATTCTATACCGAGCAAGATTGGGAAGTGGATGACTTGCTTGCTGAGTGACACACATGTTCCTTACTAGTATTTTCTTGTCTTTTTGTATTTATGTGACATTTTTTCCCCATATTGTCCTGTTTGATGTTCCCCCTCTTTGTGTGATTCTTCTATATGTGTCTTCATTCCTCTCTATGTCATGCAATCTTTTCGCTTTTTGATTTTTCTTTATGCCTTCCATTTGGGGATGATGCAAGGCATTGAGATTGCAATGTCTCCTTCATGTTGACCCAAATGGACTCTTTTCCTTTTTCTTTTGTTATTTTTTCCTTCCAATTGAGGATGATGCAAGGCATTGAGACCGCAATGTCTCTTTCATGTTGACTCAAAAACATGGCTCTTTTTCTTTTTCTTTTCCTTTTTTATTTTTTTGTCCTTTTGGGGATGATGCAAAGCATCGAGACATCCTATGTCTCTTTCATGTTGACCCAAAATGACTCTTTATTTTCATTTTCTTTCACTCTCTTTGTGTCCTTCTTCCAGTTCTATGTATTTGGGGAGATAATGATAGTTTCAAGCTCTCTACACAAAACATTGCAGCAACGAACATACAGACCCCAAATCCATAGATCCCTTATGTGTTTGTGGTTTTTCATTTTGGGGGCAACCACCTTTTTCTCTTTTCTTTTCCCTTTTCCTTTACATGATGCAACATTTCTTGGACACCTATCACTTGATATAGGGCTTTCCAAGTATGCTCTCATGTCCTTTTCTTTCTTTCAACCTTTTGTCTTTCTCTACTTGAAAGAAATTTCTCACAAAACGATGTGTAGCAATTCCTTTAAAGTGGGGGCATACATTGGCATTATTTAATTTGCTTTTTCATTTTTTTCCTTAGTTCTTAGTCCAGCCTTATCACTTCATATGATGTGTTTTCTCACTTTGTGGATGACATTGCGTGTAATGTCATTCATAAGTGTGACTTAGCTTAGCATATTACATTCCTATTAATGGCCTGATGCGATGCACTGCATCCCCTAAGTTGTGAATTTTCTATTTTTTGATTGGTCCTCTCTTGGAGACATTAGACACACATTTGTTCCCTAAGTCAAAGACCTCACACAAACTAAATAAGACTCCTTGGAACACTCTTTTTACATTTTTGCATTTTTACATATTACATTTTTGCATTGTGCATATATGGCCACCTTGCATAACACAACTTGCATGCCTGTAGTGCCATCCTTGACTTGTTCATGAGTTCTAAGCATCCAAGGATTTTCTTGTCTCATTAACTACACCCTTGTCTTTTGTGGCACCTTATAAAAGTTATCAAGAGGTATAACTTTGGTATGGTTGAGCAGGAAGCCCAACTAGTGGCACGACTTTCCCCATAGCCACATTTTTGTGTGTGAGTACATACCAACCATGTGTATGTTTCTCACCCATTTTCAGAATTCTCACCCGACATACAACAAAAAGTCTCATCAGCCCAGAGTGAGTACACCCTTTTCTTTCGGACAAACAACCTAGATCTGATTCACAACTAGCTGGAAAAATGGTCGAAGCTTAATCTAACTTTTTCTCTCTCTCCACTTTTTCACATCACTCCTTGTGTGATATTTTGTGCTTATGTTCAGTTTGCTATAGGATCTTGATCTTGCAGGATTGATCATCCCTCTTGATTATAGTCATCTCACCTTAATAGCATGATTACATTGGATCCCACTCAACACGCATGATTTGGCTACTTTAGTGTGATTTTAGAGCAATTTCATCCTCTCAATAAAGTGGGGGTTGAATGTGTCGCCAAAAAGTGTAGCCTTTGACACTTTTTCACTCATTTTGGCCATTTCCCTTGGATTTTGGCCTTGTTTTGCCTTGATTTAGTCATGAATGCTTTCAAATCCACAACAATCTAACGATGTTTTACAAAGGTGTTGTGAATTTTTGTAACACATCTTCCCAATTTTCTAAGACCCCTTCAACACAATTCACCTAAATAACCCCTTTTTACCCCTTTACAAGCCTTGTGCCAAAGTGTTGTAAAGTTTTGTAATGCATTTTCACACTTTCTTAGGCTTATCATCACTAATTCAACCCTTTTTAATGTTAAATTAGTCCCTCAATGTACTTTTAGGCCCAACTTAAGTGTATTTAAGGAGGCAAGACTAATAAACATCATTTAACACCTTTTTATTCTCGACCACCACTTGAGTTTGTCCAAGTGGACTAGGTCGCCACCTTGAGCAACCTACTCCCTTTTGGCATAAAGTTCAATATTAAACCAAAAACCTAATGGGAATTTACCTCCAAAACCCTAGTGTTGGCCTATCATGTGATGTTTTCGTGAAATTAGGGCATATATTGTATAAATAATGGTTTTCACCTTCATTTCCCCTGTAAGATAATTTTCATATTCACAAGCACTCTTGCACTCAAGCTTCTCAAGCAAGCAACTCAAGCACAAAGGAAATTCAAGAAACCTCCATTGGAGCTAGTTCTTGCATGTTGCAGACTTCAACAACTAAAGGATTTGGTGAGTGTTTGCATTGATTCACCATTCAATCATATTTCCTTTAATTGCTTCTCATTTGGGTTTATTTACCATCAATGGGGTTTGACTAAGGCAAACCCCTATTCCCTAACCCAAATTTTTTCTTTTTCTTTGCATGTGCTTTGTGGGTTGTACTCAAATTTAGCAAGGAATAAAGTATTGAAGAGGGTACAATCATTCCATTCAAGTCAACTAAAGTCATCAAATCCTAGGAAGATCAAAAGGACAAATTGTAGGTCATTTTCTGAAGATTCAAACATGAGCATCTACAGAAAAGGAAAGTGCAAGTGGGGACTCACAAAATCAGACCCTGAATCTCTCAAAAGTAGCAGGAGGACTAGGTCACCATAATTGGTGACCTTGTCCCTGTACCAAGCCTGAAAAACGGTTTTGACATTTCTGGATACCCTTTTTTCCAAAACTCAATCTAGCATAATTTCCCGATAGAAGGACTAGGTCACCCATTCTAGCATAAGTGTCCCTTTGTATATTTCCAACAAGTTCTAGAATATTTTGGGGCTCCTCTTTTTCAAGTTTCATTTCCCAGGTTCACCATCTCTGTACTTTCCAATTTCCTTTCAAGATTGCATACATTTAGGTCATTTAGTTAGCTTGCATTTAGTTTACATTTACTTTCATTTTCATTCCATACTTAGTTTAGTTTCATTTCATTTCATGCTTTAGCCACACTTTTCACACACAACACTACCTTACTCAGCCCATACCCTTTGAATGCAATCACCAAAAAGAGTCTTATCACCAAGGTGAAAGAGTGTCATTCCTAAACCAAGTGCTCCTAGGTGAAAAACCCTAGGGGCCAAGTAAGGGGAATCCTCTTTCCCTTGTTAGCATTAAACTTTTTGGTGGTTCAAAAGCGAAAAAATTTGATTCCATAAATGCAAAACGAGTATAGAACCACATAAAATAATATTTGTTCAAATATACAAATACTCTTAATCAATGGTAATACTTCAATATAAATATTTCTTATTGATCATTTCAAAGTTGATTCCTCATTCCAACACATTAAATATTTTGGATAAGATAATCTTTAATTCTCTCATAAATTTTCAAAATAATCAAACTATTTAAAATTTTAGTAATGAAAAAAGTATCCCTTTTCATTACTTAATTTGGGAATAATTAATAATAAATGAGCTCAATGTTGCCTTGATTTAATGTTGTAATTTATTTTACACATTCACCTTAAGTCTAGGGCCCTTTTTAATAAAATGGACTTAATGATGCCTTATTTAGGGTGTTGTAAAGTGTTTCTTTACACTTTCACACTAATCTAGGGCTTTATTAATTAATTGCCGTTTAATTTGCCTTGGCCTCTTAAATTCAAATCCAAGCCTTATTTAGTGCATTTTATGAAGGATAAATCTTGACACTCATTAATAATTTTTCATAACACTTAATTTGGAAAGGCTTGATTCCTAGGCTAGTGACCTAGGATCCCCTTTTGGAATATTATTTAATATCCCTAAAGCATGTCCTAGTTGAGTGTGCTAGGACCCATTAGCCACCTAGTGAATGGGTCCCCCTTAACCTAGGACACCCCTTTTTAAACCTATTCTTGGGGGGATTTTAATGATTTTAAATCCTAGATCTAATGTTGACTTGTGTTATTTGAATTTCGAGATTAAATCTTAAGATAAGTATAAATATAAGGCCATTTAACCTAGTTTCACCTAGAATATTTCATGCAAGTTAAGAGTACTTTCACAAGAGAATTATAGAGAATTCAAGAAGACATTCAAGGGATTTTTATTGATTTTTTATTGCAGCAATCAAAGGTCATATCATCATGTCAAAGTCATGCATGTTTTTGAGCTGATGTGATGTTGTAGCATTGGCGATCAAGTTCAAGTCTTCAAAGCCATTATCTTTTGTCAAGTTCATGATCAATATCTACATTCTTTGAGGCCACTTCATGCAAGATTGATGATTTATACTTCAAGGTTCAATTGATGATTGGTGATTTGTTACACATTGTTGTTCATTCATCTTTCCTTTATGCATTATTTCATCATAAGGTTTAATTACCAAAACGGGGTTTGACCAAGGAAAACCCCTATTTCCTAACGATCAACATTTTTTCTTATCTCTTGATGTGTGATTCCAGGTTTTAGATTGAAGGTCAAGTGGAGAATAAGAGTTGCAAAATTTGTCAAGATTGCAAAGTTGTAAAAGTTATCATCTTACTTGAAATATCATAGAAACTAAGCTACAAGAATTATTTCTAACTTTCGGGACTTGAGAACCTAGGATCTAGGAGTGGATGTATTGAAGAATATGATCTCAAAACTTATTTTCCAGAAACCTAACAGGGACCCATTATCCACTGGGAATATGAGTCCTTAGTGAGGCCTAAAACAACACTTTTTTAACAAGGTACACATCATTTTAGCATATGAAAAACTTCCTTTTTTTTGTTATAACAATTAGGATTGATTTATGATTGTTATTTATGCATTTTATCTCTCATAATTGAGTGAAACATAGCAACACAAAAAATGGGTTCCTCCATTTGATTAATCCCATTTGGGGTGAACCCTCTCTCATTTTCGATGTTTCAAAAA
This sequence comes from Sequoiadendron giganteum, assembly GCA_007115665.2. NCBI lineage: Eukaryota > Viridiplantae > Streptophyta > Pinopsida > Cupressales > Cupressaceae > Sequoiadendron > Sequoiadendron giganteum. The sequence goes on along the minus strand of CM021104.1, from coordinate 505,012,799 downwards.
TTACACTAAAAAAATTCATATCCTTTGAAGAAATATCTAAGAAAGTATTTGACCATATCAAAAAAGAACAAATAAACCCTCAATGTATAATTAAGAGAATTTATTTTATCATAATCTCCATGTGACTCTTAATGACCCTTATACTTTAAAGAAAATCTAACCCACAATATCTCATAGCCCAAGAAAGGGAGCAAGGTGAGTTTGAATAGGTTTGATCTATCCACTAGGTCTTGTAGCCCCATATTGATTGTTTTCTAGACATAGAACCTCCCCAAATATTATATTAAATCCCTATCCATAATAAGCATGAACACATTGCTTATAAATGTTGAAGAAAGATAATAATTAACATGATGTCATGTTGTATCCTTAATAAATTATTTACCAATAATTTACTCTATAGATTCCCTTATATCTTCTTCAAGAAGAGAGAACACTTTGTGGATACAAGCAAAGGAAATTTCATTTGACATATTCTAAAATGTACCCTCACTACCTCTATTTTTGATAGCTTTTTCTAAATACTCAACATGCCTAATATAGGATTTATGGGGGATAATGAGCTTGTGATTTTAATTAAATCTATAAAATTGTAATGAAATATTAACTATCCCACCATTTATACACCATTTACTTCTTTTCATTAAGTTTTGTGAGGCTTTCCTCACATTTGTAGTGCCACCCAAGTTTTCGATAATTCCACCTTTGGAAATGATCACTAATTATTATATTTTTGGGTTGATCAATCACCCAATTTGATTAAATATTTTCCATTATGTTGTCTTATCTAAGGCAATGAGAAGTTAAGTTTCCCTCTAGGTATTCTAGGATTAATACATTCTCCTTCTAAACATTGTGGAATCCTTAATTCCTTTTAGATCTCTTTTTGGGAAACTATATGCTTAGCAATGACTCACCCTTTTTTATTACCTTATTCAAGGGGAAATTGTTTATTTATAAGCTAAGTAAGAGTGCTTCTACCTCTACCTCTTTGTTCATCCTAGTAGAAATTATTTTAGAAGAAACTTTGATTAAAGAGCTATTGGATTCATGAATGATAAACCCTATATCCTAGAGACCAAGATTCACTTAGGACATCTCATCAAAATCAAGCTTTAGGGATCCATTTGACCTTGGATTTTTTAATAGGATTATAAATCAATGTAGTAAACCAATACACCAAATTTCTCTCATCTTAATTGATTTTAAGTTTTTAATAAATCTAGAGTCTTCCTATTTAAGAATACCTTGTTGAATAGTGTAAGTTTAGAATTTTAAGATTGTAAATTATCTACACACTAATAGTATGAACAACATAATGAGGGTCAATAATAAAATAAAATATTATTTTAACATATATCATATATCTTCCATTCATTTGACCATGGACTATATTGCATAAAAAATAATACTCTTGATTTAAATAATTTACCTTTTATATTAATAAATCATATAAATATGTTTTTGGTACATGTGAGATTATATATTTATACTTCTATGAATATACAACAATTATTTATTGGTCATTCCACTTCTCTAATTGAATCTATGAACCAATGAGGCCACAACATGGGATATCTCATCCTCTAATATGAACATGTGGCATGAACATGCTCTATTAACACTAGTGGTTCAAACCTACCAGTGCATTAACCTAGAAGGACCTTAAGCTTATGAGTACACTTCTCCAATAAGAGCCCCAAAAGAACATGAGTAAAATGAGCATGTTGGCTCAATATATGGTTGAAATCCCATAAGCATGTTAACCTAGTAGGGGATTAATCGTTGGTGACAATATAAAAAAATACCACAACTTGATGATTACATTATGTCATGAATGACTTGAATATACAACTATTATACTTTAAAAAATATAAATTAAATTTATTAAAATATATGATGAATAAAAACATTCTAACACTAGTACAACACTTCCACTATTTTAGAAATAATAAATATTTTAACCACTATTTTGGTCTAGTATAATATTTCTACCTTATATCTATATTTTTGTATTGGCTATATGACATTGGAAAAACATCTATTATCTTCAAGGATGGAAAAATATTTGAATACAACTACAAGTGAAAAGGTATAGGCTTACTAGTCATAAAATGTGTGTATTATCGTCAAGGTTATGCATACTTTCAATCATGCAAATTACTAGAAGAAATCTCTTAAAATATAATTCTTAAATTAATAAAGAAATAATTTTACAAATAATATCAACTAGCAGTCACATGCACAGGCATGCAACAATCAACCGATAGGGGTCCATTGTTGAAGGGCATGTAGGGAGCAAGTAGCGCAAAGGGTTTTTTTGTGTGTGGAGTGGAATGCGAAATATGAAAAACCGACAAAGTTTACAATTATATGATTGAGTAGAGAAACGAGAAGCAAATTAACAAGTTAATAGGGAGGAACGTGAGGTTAATTCATATCTCATTGGCTATGGGTGGGAGACTATAAATTTTTGCAACAAATTAGTTAAAATCTATTTATGAATTTTAATTTTAATTAACTAATAATCAATAACTTTTTTATTATTAATATAATTTTTTCCCCCCAAAAGAATAGTTTCATGCCAAATTTGTAGGTACAAGTTAATTTTTTATGTATTTTAGTTTTAGATATATTAGTCATAGATGCACATGTATATTTTAGTTTTTTTGTCTAGGTTATTGAATCAATTAATTTATTATTATTTTATTATGTTAAGATATATATACATGTATACAAATACAAGGAATTTTTTTTATAAAGTTATTACGTGTATCTTTAATTACTAATATTGCATTAAAAAACATTTTGTTTAACAAAGGTAGTTAATAATTTTGGGTATCGCATATTTTTGAAGGAAGAAAGACCTTTAATATTTTATACTTTTTAGAATTACTATTTAGTGCATAATTTTGTAAATTAAAGCTTTAGTATGCATGTGTTTTTTTGGGTTAGTAGTAGTAAAAAAAAAAAAAGATAAGTATAAAAATTTGAAAAGTAGTAAATTACAACCTAGAATTGGGAAGAAGAGTATCAATTTTTAATCAATTAATTCATAGTGCAATTGAACACTTAGTGATACTCATCTTCATTCAAAGACAAGTTAACAAAGTCACGAAAAAAAGAGTGTGATGATGCAATACCCTGTTTTTTGGATTGTTAAAATAAATAAATAAAATATATGCTTTGCTTTCAGGTGACATGACAAAAGTCTCAAGTGCCAAGGCACATATCAACAACATGATTGTAGTTTCTAGCAGTTTAAAAAAATTCAAAATTCACAAGAGCTTAACCACAAGAATGAAAACTATGCTGCAAGGACCTTGAAACAAATGAATTTAAAAAAAATTATGATACATATTGATAGAAAAAAACAACCTATGTGAAAATTGGCTTCTCAATTCTAACTTCAAACTATATTATTTGATAGTAAAGACTATAAAGAGATAGGTAAAAGAACAAATATATGGCTTCTCAATTGTAATTTCAAACTACATTAATTGGCAGTAGTGTATGTAAGATCATATATATGGCACTAAAAGCCAAAACATGAAATCCACACTCGTTATCCACCCTACCATATTGGCATCATTGAGCCTCGGGGGCTCTAGCCAAACCCACAAGCAAGAGAAGCAGGGACCGTCCACGGAAATTTTTATGTTCCATTATACATGTCACAATATAAAAGTTCAACAAAATGTAGTATTTACATATATGATCTATCATATTGAAAAGATTTTTTTGGTGCACTAACTCTATAAAAAAATAGCATCATGATTTTGGGATGCTTTTTGATGCCTTAGCCTAGTACTTGCAAATAGAAGAGGGGGGTATATCAGCGGGTGGGCAAGCAAGAGAAGGAAAGAACCATAAAAAATAGTAAGTATATTGGTAAATTCAATATAAATAATTTGAAATTGGAAATAATCAATAATATTTACAATTAGTTTAGTAAAGCTATTTATTGATAATGGAAAAGTTCTATACTTACATGTATTGTTGATAGTGTTCAACAAGTGCAAGAAGCATTCGATTGAGCTAGAGCATTGAACAATTTGAAATACACAATTTAGAGTACCCTTTTTTTTGCATTGTTAGAATAAATGAATAAAACATATGCTTTGCTTTGAGGTGACATGACGAAATTCTCAACTGCTTACCTATGACTTCCCATGAAATAAGAAACATGTTCTTATAAACTATTTTTTTTTAAACCCAAGGCACAGATCAATGCCATGATTGTAGTTTCTAGCAGTTTAAAAAATTGTAGAATTCAAAAGAACTAAAGTACAACAATAAACACTTTGTTATAGGGAGATTGAAACAAATGAGGTAAAAAACTATAATGACACATATTGATACAAGAAAAAAAACCTATGTGAGAATTGGTTTCTGAAATCTAAATTCAAAATATATTATTTGGTAGTAAAAAATATAGAGAAATAGGTAAATTATAAATGAACAAATATATGGCCTCTCAATTCTAATTTCAAACTACATTAATTGGCAGCAATCTATGCAAGAACAAGTATATGGAATTAAAACCCAAAACAAAAAATCCATGCTCGTTATCCACCCTACCATATTGGCATCATGGAGCCACGGGGACTCTAACCAAACCCCCGAGCAACAAAATTAGGAAAAATCCAAGGGAAATTATGTGGAGTTCCATTATACATGTGACAATATCAAGGTTTAGCAAAATCTACTATTTTCATATAGGTTATGTCATATTGAAGTGTTTTTTTTTGGTGCGGAAAGTCTGTAAAAAATCAACATCGTGATTTTGGGATGCTTTTGGATAGCTTGGCTTAGTAGCTACAAATAGAAGAGGGGGCTATGTCAGTGTATGGGCAAGGAAGATTACGAAGGAACCATAAAAAAATAGTAAGTATATGGGTAAAGTGAATATAAACAATTTGAAACTCAAAAAAATCAATAATATTTACAATTGGTCCACTGAAGTTTTTTATTGATAATATAAAAATTGTAGAATTACATGTATTGTTGATAGTGTTTAAGAAGCACGAGCAGGATTGGGTTGACTTGCAACATTAAAAAAATTTAAATAGAGAATGTAGAGTGTAGTATTTTTTTTTATGCTTATTGTATATGTGCAATATTATAAAGGAAATCATATATCTCTACAATTAAAGAGGTTAAACATATGCATATACATATACATATACGTATACATAGATATATGTAAATATAGATGTACATATAGTTATACATATATATTAAAAATATACATACATATACATATACATATATTCACATATACATACATGTAGATATATTATTATTGCTTGAATTCTCATTGTAGGGTTTGACCAAAATGTGCTCCAAAATGTGCAAGAAAATATATTGATTAAGTTGCATTGTTGAAAGAGTCATTGTGGTCTTTGTTCCAGAGAAGGCATCAAAAGTAAAACCACAAAAAGCATGCTCATTTTCCTCCCTACCATATTGTAATCATGAAGCCCCATGGACTCTAGCCAAACCCCCGAGCAATGAAAGGATGAAACGGCCAGGGGAGATTTCGTGGATTCCGTACATCACTACATTTATTGCCTTTTTGGATTTTGGTTGTTTTATGTGCACATGTTTCAGGAACATATTTTTGCATACACAACTTAGGCATGCAATGCAAACAAAATCATTTTGCATAGATGATTAATTTTTTGTTGATGTCTTCTTGTTATATTTTTCTATCTTTGGCGTTACACTCATTTTGTAGACTTTAAACAGATTATCTGTCTAGTCTAGATGGAAAAATTCCAATTTAAATGAGAGATTGTTGTAATTTTTTTCCCCTTGGATTATTGTTTTAGTTATCTTTGTACATTTGGATGGACCTTCTTAGTCATGAAAGAGTCTTTATAGTGTCCAGAATGAAGGTTTGTGGATAGCTTTGCACTTGAAACAGATGAGGGAAAAAAAATATCATTAAACATATTGATACAAGATTCAAGTTACGTTTGGTAATAAATATTGAAGACAAGTAGAGAAATTAAATATAATAGGTGTTAGAGTGATTAATTTATTGTTTATGTCTATCATCCTCTGCTTATTATTCCTTGTTATATGTTTGTATCTCTGACGTTATACCAATTTTCAAAACTTCAAAGAGTTTATGGCTCTCTATGGATGGAGAAATTACAGTTATATCTAATTTCCTTTGTCAAAAAATATGGTTAGGGTTAGCAATTTTTTCTCCTTTTGTTTATTGCTTGTATTTATCTTTGTGCACCTTTGGCGTTATATCTATTAACATAGGAGAAATTGTAGATTGACATAGGAGTAATCGCATATATATATATATATATATATATATATATGCAGAGGATTAGTATGAAAGCGTAATCTAATATCTTTAATGTGGGTTTTCGACCATGTGCCATCTATCTGTGATTGATAACTATTTTTCTAATAGTTCTTTTACAACTCCTTTATTTTGTCTACAATATTCAACACCAAATAATGTAGCTTGAATTTTTAATTGAAGAGCCGACTGTTACATAGGTTGCTTGTGTTCAATCACTATCCATTTTCCCATAACAAACTATTCATTATTGTAGGTGACATATTCTATTCTCCATGGTGTGAAATTCTATTTAATGTGGGTTTTCAAGCATCTGTGCTTCTCCTGTGATTATTAAGTGTCTTTCCAATTATATAACAAGTATTAGAATGACACTTATGTGGTGCTAAATAGAATGTTAAAATATGTAGCATAGAAGACGTAAACTATGAAAACAAACAGTTGGTAAAGGGGATGTGGAAAGAACAATACCATGAAGAACAATTTTTCATTGGGGACTTCAAACAGGTGAGAGGAAATAAATATGCTGGAATATTCTTTTGATTCAGGTAAAAGCAAGTTTTGAAGGGACCCGAAACCCTTCACAACCAAGAAAAAAGATGCAAAAAGAACAAATTGCAGCCAACCAAAATCCAGCCCCTAAACAAGACATGTCAAGATTTACATTTAGAACTACTCTTGTGGGAATAGAGAGTCATGTCAAAAGAAGGCTTAGAGAATTTAGCTTTCTTTCCCTTAACAGTAATCCAGCCTTCCTCCACTTGCGCTACCTTATCATGCCAGGTCAGCACACAATTATCTTGAAGATGAATGCTTGCAGCCACTGTCTTGGAGATTTCATCATTGTTCCTTCATGCAGGAAAAGACTTATCAGAAAAGCCACCGAAAATGATCGCTGGAGTGTTATCACCACAAATGGTAGCCTGAGACCCAATCTCTCACTCTTTAGGGGTTTCAACATGATAATCTTGTACAACATCAACAACCCCACAGTTTGAGACATTCAGAGGGGATACCTCAAGACCTTGTGATTCTGACACAACCACCTTTGAAAAACTCTCGTGTTCAAATTTCTTCTCAACCATATAATGTTATTGAGAGGCACCTTTCCACCATGCAGCCATCATAGATTTTTTCTCAAATCTGCATTGTGCATTAGCTTGACCTATTTTAAAACATCTTCTACAATGAAAGGGAATCCCCTCATAGTCCAAAGATTGGACCCAAGATCCCTTAGAAGATTTAAGTAAAATCTCAGTAGGCAGCCCTTTTGAAACATCCATTTCAACTAGTATGCGGGCAAAGGTGAAATGAATATGTTGGAATATGTTGATAGAACACATATAGTGTGTTCCATCCATAGAAAATAACCACAAAAAATAACAACTTGCTATAAGCAGCTTGAAACAGTTGACGGAAAAAAGAGTACCATGAAACATATTGGCAGAAGACAAGCAGTCTGTGTAACAATTGTAAGATGTATTATAGTAAAACTTTAGAATCACATGTAAATGAGATATGAACATAAAACATTTTCCTTTTTATATATTTTTTGGAAAGTGTATTTTTTTCTACCTTTCTTAAGCTTGTATCTGATGTGGGTTTTTGCACCATATCTCATTTACTTGTGATTGTCAAGTTTTTTTGTAACAGTTTGATATCTAGTAGCCAATAAGTGTTATTCTAATAGCTATCATAGAATTTATCTATTTATGTTCAATATATATACATATATGTATCTGTCTATGTTTGGAAGCATTGATTTTGACATACAGTTGACATTGTATGTAAATATATATGTGTGTGTGTGTGTGTGTGTGTGTGTGTGTATTCATCGAAAAATATGGTTGGGGTTAGTAATTTTATTGCCCTTTGTTAATTGTTTCAGTTATCTTTGTGCATATTTTCCCTTGCACCCATTAAAATAGGACCAATTATAGATTAACATAGGAGTGATTGCATATATATATATATGCACAGGGTTAGTAATTTTCCCATTCCTCATTTATTGTCTGTAGTTATCTTTTTGCATCTTTGGCATTATACCCATTACCATAGGAGCAATTGTAGCTAAAAATTGTTTCTTTCATCAAAAAATATGGTTTGGGTTAGTAATTTTATCGCCCTCTATTTATTGTTTCAGTTATATGTGTTCATCTTTTCCCTTGCACCCATTAAAATAGGGACAATTGTATATATATATTATATATTAATATATATATATTTATATACATATATATTAATTTATATATATACATATATGTGTATATGTATATATATGTGTATGTATGTTTAAGTAATAGTTCTTTTGCAATTTCCTTGTTTGTCTATAATAATAATATGTTTCATGGTACTCTTTTTCCCTTATCTATTTGAAGCTTGTTGTCATGAATTATTCTATTATTTTTCTAAATATTTGTCATTTTCCTATCTATAATATTTGGTGCCAATTATAACAACTCTCATACAATTACTCTATTTGTGCTCAATATATATGTGTATATGCATCTGTATATGTTTGCAAGCATTTATTTTAACATGTAGTTGACATTGTATTTAAATATTTATATCTGTGTAAGTATTGAATGGAGAATTTCTTATATAGAGCTTCTATTGTCCAAAATGTATATAGCAGTAAGGATGAACATAGATAACACCAAACAATTGTGAGAGGCTAGGCAACATACAAAGGTCAAAGAAAAATACAAAGCACTAAAAACACATAGGTCAATCTTTTGTTTGATAAACAATAGAACAGGTGAACTACAACAATAAGGACCTTGTTACAGGAAGCTTCAAAGAGAGCACACAAAGAAAATATCATAAAACATAGTAATAGAGAACAAGCAATCCATGTACAATTGGCATTTAGGTATCAATTATTTGTTTGGAGTTTCCATGAGGAGTTACATTAGACTAGACATAGCTAGGATTTCTTGGCTTATCTAGATATTTTGTTAGATTGACTAGAAAGCCAACTCTACAAATATGAACAAATATAATGTGTAAAGTAGATTATATTGATTGAAGTGAACTGCATCTAAGAATCTGTGCATAAATGTATATATATAGCAACAAATATATGGAGGCTATCTGATAGGCTATCGTTAGGTCCCATTACTTTAGAATATAAAACATCAATAAGTCGACCTGGCAGTGTCCAAGGCAGTTTGCAATAGAAGACAACTTAGATAAGTCTTTTTAGATTTTCTGGTTACTTCAAGACAATTGAAATTAATTTTAGTCTAAGGCCATCTAACTACTTAATGAGAAAACAATTTATTCTAAGAAAACTAGGAATATTAAACTAGGAAGCATAGGATAACTAACTTAGAAAGCATGACAAGTAAACTAGAAAGCATTGAAATAATTAAACTAAAAAGCGTGTGAACTAGAGAAGTTACAAGGCTTGGAAATAAACTTGGAAACATCTAATTAGTACATCAAGTAGCAGTTTATGACGAATAATATACTACAAAAAGAATAAACAACAAGTGCTATAGAACTTCAGACTCTCTAATGATGCTATTAAATTTTTTTATAAGATTATCACATGCAAGAAACTGAGCTTCTACTTAACATGCATTCAATGAAATGACAGGAAGTAAATACTCATCTATTTTATCTACCCTCCCTTAAGTGGCCAGCTCATGGGCTACTATGGTTGTTCTCAGATCACATACACAACTAATTCAGAAGTTCCTCCATTACAGATAATTTCTCATAACTCAACAACTCATAAATGGATATAAGATAATTTCCTTATTCATAAGTATTCAGTAATCATATTGACAACATAACATTACTATTTCGTGCTTATCTTTTTCTTCTAGAAATTACATCTTTATAGAAAAACTCTAACTAAGTCTTGGATTTCAGATGGCATGGATAGCCATTGAAAAAGTATATAATAGTTTACAACAAACTTTTATGTCTTTAAAACCCATTACATAACATTAAAGAGGCTCAAGTCGAGCCATGAAGTTTTTGACTTAAAAACATAACATAAATTAAACTAACTACATCCTCGGTTCACCAGCCTAACATTCTAGAGCATGTTCCCAATGTATATATTCAATCTTTACTAAGGCACATGCTAGTTAAATGTTGTGCAACTGTTGCATGATGTCCGATTTTTGTTCTACAAAAATACTCAAAACAACCCATTAAATCCGTATTGGTAGATTACTTCAATAAATCAAAAGAAATAAAGTTTGTACAATTTTCCTTAAAGATAAATAGTTATTTCTCCTAAATTTTAATTAATTAGTAGAGACTAAGGATTGAACACATATGAATAGGTTTTTTTGGTATTATTATGATGAGGTTATTTTTACCTCATCATTTCCTTCCCCTCCTAGTTCTTGGCAGGTCCTCCTACTCCATGGATGTAGCCCTTACCTTTGTTCCTTTCTTCATACCTGACACTAATTTCATACTCATCTCTTGTTTTTTTATCAAAATATATAGGCTCATTGATGAACCCTCTATGAAAAGAAACTCCCTCTTTCCATTCTTTGAAAAATCTATCACTCTGATCCGTTGAAATGTGGAAAGCAGGTGGTGGACTAAGTAGCAAAGGAGGTCTATACCTCATCCCTATCCAATTTATCTTGAGGTCTTTTAGCATCTTAGCTAAAGCATATGCCCTTCTAAAAGACCATCTGATATTAAGCGGAGAGATGACCCGTCTTTTCTTTAGATGAGCTGGCATTGGAGTAAACCTTTCTTCATAGGCATGCCCGGATTTTCCAATTAACTTATGTCCATGTTCCATGAAATGGTTGTAGTAGAGTTGGAGACTATCATCATATCTTTTTTTCATTTTCTCATCTAATAAAAGAGCTAAAAAGGTATCCTTAAAATCTGCAGGCCTACCATTAGGTGATCTCATTTGAAGGTCTATAGTTCTCTCTGGTTGAGCAAATTATTTGTTGCGCTCCTGCCAATGAATCCGATTTCGCATAGTGGACAATAGAGTTCTTAATTGTACTTCACCAACAAATAGATTAATGAAGAAATCAATATGATTTAATAATAAAAGATCATGAATAAATAATTCACAAAGAAGATCTTTATCTTCAAGAGTTGATTCCACAAATATATTAACAAATTCCTTATCATTAGGCTCACATGGTTGGTCATTATAAATTCTAAACAGTTTCCACCTTATCCATTGTTCATTTAGAAACATTGAATATAATCTTGTTGGCCTTCTACAGGATAATAAACATTCAACCAGCTGACACAAATCTTGCTTCCCTTTATAAGCCATATGAAATGATTCCTTTAGAAGTACCAACTCCTTTTTCAATCTGTAGTTCTCAATCTTAGCATCTCTTAAGAAATAGCACCTTTCAATCCATTTCATAAGTAATGGAGGAATTCTGACCTGGAACTATTTAGTTACAATTGGCTTAGTTTGGATTTCCTTTGATTCCATTTTTGGTTTAGCGGTGCTTTCCTATAAGTCTTGTTCTAATTCTACAATTTTGCTAAGAGAAGCATTTAATTCTTCTTTTTGTGTTTTCTTTCTTCCTCAAAAGCTGAAAACATAAGCATAAAATTATTTTTCAACATTTCAATTTCTTTATTTTTGTAATAAATATCAGTATTATAGGTTCTATTTTCTTGAGTCAACTTCTGAATTTGTTCATTCACTTCTTGAATAAATGTATCTTTTTCTTGTACCTGCAATTTCAAACCTTGAATTTCTTGATCTCTCTTACTTATCACAACAACATGTACTATTAGTTCTTCTTCTTGCAATTCAATGTGTCCCTTGTTTTTGTACAATTTTTTTCTCGGATCATCAATTTCTACTCTGAGTTTTTTCATTTCTGCATTAGTATTTTCAATTTCAATAGCCTCTATAACTCTATTTACAATGGGAGATAAGCGGCTTAAAATATTATCTTCCCTTTCTTGTTCCTTTTCTTGAATTTCCTCAGTGAGGGCTTCTTCTACATATTCTGAGTGGGACGGAATTTCCTCAACAAAATTTTATTTTTCTAGAGGCATTTCCACATTATTGATAGGATCAAAAGTCTTAATGGGTTTTGTTGATCTTTTGGGCTTATTTTTATTTGCACTACTCCCTATACTCTATACTAGGGTTTCTATGGATTCAGAGGATAAACGTGTGCTTCGCCTTACGGGAGGAATATTCTAGAAGGTGACATGCATTTTTCTTTTTCTTTTCCTCAAGGGCATGCTCATATTTGGATAGATGAGTTTGACATCCTCCAACTAATCAGGGATTTTAAATTCTTCATTCAAAGATTCTAGTACTTTTTCACCAGGGCTTGTGGGAATTGGATCTGTCGGAGCTTGAGAATCCTCAGGGGAAATTGCTCTAGAAGGTGAAGCAGCTTATTTAGACATTTCCCCTGGTTCTGATTTTATTTTAGCTGAGGAATTTTCAATTTTCCATAAAAAAATTTCCCACTTACTTTCAGATTTCTTACAAAAATGATATTTGCAAATTAATTGTATTAATTCATGATGTTTAAGTGGCCTTGACCCAGTCTTGTATCTTTCTATAGAAGAATTTATAGAATCACACAATTTTTTTGGCAAATTAACCCTAAGAGGAGGGTTCTCTTTTCCATGGCACAAATGGATTAGCATGTGAAATGCAGGTCCTACCACTACAATGAGTTGTCCTTCACAAGTGAAGTATTTTATAATCCAAGCCAGTGCAGTTCCCTAGGGCTCTAGTATAGAGGCTCTTTGAAAGCCCTTATTTTGACCTCTAGTACTAATGACTATCGTAGGGTGAGGGTCTCCCTCTCTAGTGAATAATTCAAATAATTTTGTATATATGATTTGAGAGGTCTCTGACAATTTAATGTCTGAATTATCTAGCCCAGATAGATGAGGGATAAGTTTTGGACTCACTTTGAAGCGATTTCCATGAAGTATCACCTCACTAATTGAGTAGTTCTCTGCAAACGCGTTCACCAGCTTTTCATTATATCGCTTGACCTTCCCGATGAAGTCTAACTAACTTGCCTCCTCGAATAGACGAGAAATATTACTTAACCCCAATAACTTTTTCTGCAGAAGCTAGCTTAGACTTCTTTTTGCCACCCCCCATTTTTTATTATTTTTCACCCTACTGAAGAATTCAACAACGCAAGAAACTTGTACACAACTATTTTTGAAAATGTAATCTACCGAGATTATTTATATGTCTTTCTCGGAGCTTACTGTGCAATGATATTAATCTGCATGGAGGCATGAGAAAATCTTTCTGTACTAATAGTTGATCACCGAGTGGCACAATTTAGTAAATTAGGAGGGAAGTTTGTGCCAATTAATTATGCTTTATTTGAAAATAAGTACTTAAAGAAAAAAATAATACTTAATTGCATTCTATGATCATTTGAAGATCTCATTCCTTTACTGATTTGATAGGATGACGCAATGGTATTGATTGAGGTGATGACAAATCTATTATGGCATGAATGCGGAAGCTTATGAATGATAGAGTCATTAATGAGGACAGGCTGTAATGGCGGCTTTATTTATGTTGAAAAGAAACTTTATTAAAAAAACAAAAAGGAAGATGTGTGTACCGAGATGTGATAATTTTAAAAGCATCAAGGAATTTCAAATTTATGGAAAATGTGGCGGGATGAAGATGGATAAGTTCTAGAGTATGAAAATGAGGATGCATTCGAAACTAGTGAATAATTTCTGAAGCACACAGGAGGCATGCATTCGAAATGAAGAAGGTGGATAATTTTTGGAGCATCACCGAAAGATGCAGCTGGGGCGGCAATGAAATGAAGGTTCCAGAGCAACACCAAAATATGCAGCCGAAGCAGCTATGAAATGAAGGTTCCGAACATCATCGAAAGATATAGCTTGGAAGAAGAAGAAATAGTAGCAACAACAAACTTGAATTTCAGGAGCTTTGAACCACTCTGCAGGAATGAATTTTTGATGTGGTGAGTTGGTGTGCAAGTTCCAGAGCATTGGGTGTGAGGACCATCAAGTTTCAGAGCACTGGGCATCTGGACCATCAAGTTCTGGAGCATCTTGGAAAGGTTCTCTGGAAGCTATTTATTCCTTATAGAAATCTTGCAAAATTGTAACAAAAATCAGCTAAGTCCAAAAAAAGAACTAACGAAAAATGCTTTTAAAAACAAATTGGTACACATGTATTATTTATTATAATTTTCATATATTCTTATTTGTATATATATATATATATATATTTGTGTGTGATAGAAAACTAGATGGACTCTACCTTTGTAGAGTCAATGCATTGGATCTCTCCCCGCATTTCTACCAATTTTGTAGATTCTTCCCTGTTGACAAGCTTATGGTAGATACGTAGGAAATGACCATTGACTAAGAGAGTTTGTGTATCACCATCAATGGGTTTCAACTGAACTGTGCCATTCGAAAATACCACATAAATTTCATAAGGCCCCAACCAATGAGTCCTGAGCTTCCCTTTATGATTTTTATATCTGGAATCGAATAGCAAGGCCCAGTCACCATTATGGAACTCTCTCTCTTTGATCTATTTTTCATGCCACATTTTCCCTTGATGTTGAACCAGTTCAATTTGATGGACAATGTCTAAATGAAGCTCATCCAATTCATTTAACTACATAACTCATTCTACTTGGGCTCGTTTCAGATCTAGACCTAATCCATAGTTGTTCATAGAGTTTGGAGTTCAGAATCAATGGGCATAAGAGGCTTCTTCCCAAAGACAAGCTCATAGGGGCTAAATCTAGTTGTGGATTTCCATGTTGTATTATACACCCAAACAACTTTAGGCAATTTCCTAGCCCAATATTTTCTTCCTGAAGAAACTATTTTCGTTAATATGTTCTCTAGCTCTCTATTAGTCACTTCCACCTAACTGTTTGCTTGAGGGTGATAAGGGGATGACTTCCTGGGGTTCACTTGAAAATGGTTGGTGAATGCCAAGAGTAATTTTGACATAAATTGAGGTGACTGGTCAGTAATGATGGTTCGGGGAGCTCCAAATCTAAGGAATATCTTATTATAGAGGAAGTCTGTGACTTTCTCTTCTTTGGCAACTTGTAAGGCTCAAAATTTTTCCCATTTCATCAGGTAATCAGTACAAAATAGTATGTATTATTTCCCTTGAGAGGAAGGATCTATGGGTCTCATGAAATCTAAACCCCATTTTTCAAATGGTTTGAGGACTACATGTGGTTGTAAAGGAATTTCAGCAAAAGTTGTTTGTCTTCCCACCCTTTGATATTCATCACAACAATGAACATAGTTTTTAACATCCTTATGCATTGAAGGCCAATAATATCCAGCACCTAAAATTTTATGGGAAGTTATTTTTGCAAAGTAATGAACTCCAGAAGGATCATCGTGACAGGCCCTCAAAATGTTGTAAGTCTCATCAGCTCTAACACATCTTCTCAAGACCATATCAGGTCCACAATGAAATAAAATCCCATTAATCCATTTAAACGGGACACTTTCCCTGATAAGTCGCTTCCTTTGTTTTGATGTAAACCCTGGGGGTACTACAGAGGTGGCTAAATAGTTGGAAATTTCAGCAAACCAAGGTGTCTTCATAGAAATAGCAAACAAATTCTCATCTATAAACTCATCTTGTACAGGTGCACAGTCACCTTCTTCTTGTTTGATTTGAGATAGGAAGTCTACCACTACATTAAATCTCCCTGGTTTGTCAAGGATCATTGCATTAAACTCCTGGAGGAGTAATAACAATCTCATAATTCATCCATTAACTATGGGTTTTTTCATTAGATATTTTATAGCTGAATGGTTTGTATAAACTCTAACCTTATATCCTATAATATAGTGGCAGAATTTTTTAATGGCATGAACAACAACCAAGAATTATTTTTCTATTGTCGTGTAGTTTCTCTCAGTAGATGTTAAGTTTTTACTAATAAATTATATGTCATATTTACCCCTATTCTCATATTCTTGCCCCAACACTGCACCAATTGCATCATCCGAAGCATCGACATAAATGTGGAAGGGAAGACTTCAATTTGGCCCGCACAATATGGGAGTAGACACAAGCTTCTCCTTAATTTTTTCAAATTATAGTTGACATGCAGGTGTCCAATTGAACTCTACTTATTTTTGGAGAAGGAAAAACATAGCAGCAACTATTTTACTAAAGCTTTCTATGAATATTTTGTAGTATCCAGCATGAAATTCAAACATCTGTTTGTGTTTGAGGAACAATCAACTATTGGATGACTTCAATTTTCTTGGGATCAACCTTTATTCCATCGAAGGAAATATGATGACCTAAGA
Organism: Sequoiadendron giganteum; assembly: GCA_007115665.2. Lineage (NCBI taxonomy): Eukaryota > Viridiplantae > Streptophyta > Pinopsida > Cupressales > Cupressaceae > Sequoiadendron > Sequoiadendron giganteum. The sequence goes on along the minus strand of CM021104.1, from coordinate 504,996,175 downwards.
CTATTCCTTGCTCCACCATTATTAAACACTTTTCGTGGCTAAGGGATAGTCGATTTTCCTCACAAACTTGTAAAACTCGGTCCAGGTTTTGAAGGGCTTCATCATAGGTTGATGCGTAGACTGTGAATTCATCCTTATAGACTTCTACATAGTCATTGACAAGCACAACAAATATAGCCAGAATGGCTCTCTGAAAAGTCGCAGGAGCATTACAAAGTCCAAAGGGAAGCACCCTATATGCAAATGTGCCCCAAGGACAAGTAAACGTGGTCCTATCTTGGTCTTCTGGAGCAACTTGAATTTGGTTATAACCACTAAATCCATCTAAAAAGGAGCAATATTTCCTCCCAGCCAAGTTGTCTAGAACTTGATCAAAAAATGGTAGGGGAAAATAATCTTGATGAGTGGCTTTGTTGAGTTCTCTATAATCTACATAGATTCTCCATTTCCAATTTTTCTTTGGCACAACTACCATAGGTGATACCCACTTACTATCGGAGATGGGATAAATAAATCCTGCACGAAGGAGTTTCTCAATTTCGATTTTGACAAGATCCTTTAATGCAAGATTGAGTCTCCTCTGTGGTTGGCATACAAGCCTTATATTAGGATCAATGTAAATGTAATGTGCAGAAAAACTCAGGTTAATTCCCCTCATGTCTGTATAGTCCCACGCAAAAGATTTAGACCTCCTTACCAATACATTAAACAATTTATCCTCTTGTGTTTTTGTCAGCCAACTATTGACCTTCAAGGTTTTTCTTGGCAGCAACATAATCGATTTATTCCAGGATGGACCGAAGTGACAGTATGTATTGGTCGCAACATGGTGTTGAGAGGACAACTATGAGGTATAAGTTGGTGAAATCTCATGATATCCTTAAAGAAATGACTCATTTTGGGAATCATATTAGCTAAGGGACAAGGCATTCCCATTGTAGTGTAGCTTTGTTCCACCCCGCTTATATCAATTGGTTGTCCCATAATTTTTGGAGCATCGATTATTTCCTCCTCACTCGAGCCTATAGCAAGGCATGCTATGTCATTTACTAACTCATCCTCTAATTCCTCTCCATGTTGTTTAATTACTACCATGGATAGTGAGGCCAAACTGTCTTGACCATTTGATTATTCTGGTTCATCAACCCAAACCTTATCATGTTCGGTGGTTTTAGCAAGAGGGTACAAGAATAAATGTTTACTGTCTAGATCATGAGAAATGGTCATTCCCGCTTCTTGGCAATCAATATTAGCAGAAATAGTGGCCAACCATGGTCTTTCGAGAATTAGTGGATAGCTATCTTTAGGTGTAAGCGATTGGATTACCTGGAAGTCGACAGGATATTCCCATCCATCACCTTTAACAAGAATGTTTTTAATAACGCCCTTCGGAATGGCTATAGACTGATTTTCCATTTGTAAGACTATGGTTGTGGGACATAAATCAGTAAGACCTAATTTTTCCATCACATCCAAAGTCATCACATTAATAGCTGATCCTAAATCCACTAATGCATTTGGTATCACTACCTCATTAATTGTAATAGTTATAAGTGGACTCCCAGGATCATCATATTTTGGAGCGACAGTCTTCCGAGACAAAAAGTTAGCTAAATAGCCATCAATTTGAACATAATTTATTTTCTTTGGCTTCCTCCCCAGTGTTTTAATATACAGTTGTTTGATTAGCTTGTTTAACTCAGGAATTTCCTTTATTGCTTGCAGCAAAGGAACCTCTATTTGTAGTTGCTTAATTTCCTTAATTAATGCAATTTCATAAGTCAAAGGCATTTTTGGAGTACCTTTCAAAGTTGTTAATTTTAGATGTTCCAAAAATGGTACCTGAGTTTTCTCTTTTGGAGCAGTATCCTTACTATGTTCATTCAAAGACTAACCTTCCTCCTCCTAAGGTAAGTCAGCAGCTCCTACTACTGGAGAAGGCATAGTATCATTTTTGAGAATGGTATGATTGGGTGGCATATCCTTTGTAGGACTTTTAGGCATGGGTTCATCCATAATTTCTTCGATGGTCGGTGGCTGAAGTGTTCTGCTAGAGCGCAACTGAACATTTCCACAATGTATTACATTAAGTCTGGTAACATTATCTTGTTTAGTAGAGTAGACTGACGTATTCTACGGATTGTTCTTAGGATTGGGAAGTGGTTGTGCTGGAAGCTGAGGTTGATTTACCTGCTCTTTTTGAGGAGGGTTCTAAGATGGCGGTAACAACTTTTGTTGTTGATTCCTCCTAGGTCCAGTATAAAATTTATTATGTCCCTGATTGCATTGAGGAGCAGTATGTTGTGGGTACCATTGTTGTTGCGATTTTTTTGGCCACTGCTGACTTCCCCATGTTTGATTTGCCCATTTAGGGGATCCCCAATAAGGAGTTCCCCAATTAGGTTGTGGAGGTGGTGGTTGATTCTAGGATGGATTCCATTGATTACTAACACAATTATTTTGTGGTCTCCATGCAGGGTTGGAATTTCGTCCATAAGAGAAGCTACCTCCCTGGCATTGGTTTAACACATTTATCTCTTCTTCAACCTGAGTAGTTTTTTTCTTAGTATTCTTGAGGTCAGCAAGAAGCTCACACTGGTTGGTAGGATGGCTTTTCTCACAAATTTGACAAACATTAACCTTGTCTAAAGGACACTCGTGCAAAAGGTGTTTGTTTCGACACCTAGGACAATAGATTGACAAGGTCTTAGGATTGCGAGTTTTAGCTTGTATGCCATCTAGTGTAGTGTTTAGTTGAATAAGTATGTTCATTTTAAGATTTTCTATTTCTTCACGGATCTTACCTATCTCGTTAGACCCTTTGAAAAGATTAGTTTTATGGATTCCTCCACGAGTACGGGAGAAATTTTGACACAGCTCACATATTTCCTCAATGGCTAATTGAGACACGTCACCTTTTCCCATCCGATCTAGATTCTTCTAGCATCATCATCAAGTCCCTTAAGAAATATAGTCTTGAGAATCTCAACACTAATAGCCTCTTCTCCACATCATTTAGACAAAAAGAGAAACCTATCAAGATAGTCCTCTAAACTCTCATCCTTGTTTTGCCTAAGTTTAAACAACCTCTCCTTATGATCACTCACCCTACAATAGCTCTGGTATTTTTGTAAGAAAACATTCTCCATTTCCCCCTAAGATGTAATACTCCTAGAACCTAATCCCATGAACTAGTGCATGGACGAATCCTTCAAAGTAGAAGAAAAGAGCTTGAGTTTTTGGTTATCATTTTTATAGTCATAAGTTTAACACTAGACCTTAAATTCGAAAAGAAATTGGTCTAGGTCTTCCGAGGACAACCCACAGAAAGTTGGAAGGAAAGATGGGGAAATGTTTTTCATCGCAGTATCATCATCTACATCCAAAGTAATAGGATAAGTAAATGTTCGAGGAGGCTGAGGTTCATTACGATTGGCATTATTCCGATTAGGTTCATCCCTATGATCTCCCATGATGTTAAGAGGAATCTGCTCCTCAAAGATAATTTCCTCTATGATAGGTTGTTCTATCGATTGATCTTCAAGTAAATAGTGGAAAGCCTCTAGTAGATTAGGCTCAAGTAGTTATTCAATAGTATGGTCATTTGAGCCTTAGGCCTCCCTATATATGATTGGAACATATTTTGCAGGGGTCTTTGGTATAAATCATCCATGAGGGCCTCTTTTCCTGACCTTGTAGAAAAGGAAGCCAGAGGTGGTATTTTGGCCTAAAATGAGGTATTCAAACGTCTCCTATTAACACTTAACCAAGCATGCTATTAGTGTTCCCGCCAATGGCACAAAAAAGTGATAGGTTGTCGTTAGGTCCCATTACTTTAGAATATAAAACATCAATAAGTCAACCTGGCAGTGTCCAAGGCAGTTTGCAATAGAAGACAACTTAGATAACTCTTTCTAGAATTTTTGGTTTCTTAAAGACAACTGAAATTAATTTTAGTCTAAGGCCATCTAACTACTTAACTAGAAAAAAATTTATTCTAAGAAAACTGGGAATATTAAACTAGGAAGCATAAGATAACTAACTTAGAAAGCATGCCAACTAAACTAGAAAGCATTGAAATAATTAAACTAAAAAGTGTGTGAACTACAAAAGTAGCAAGGATTGCAAATAAACTTGGAAACATCTAATTAGTACAACAAGTAACAGTTTATGATGACTAATATACTACAGAAAGAACAAATAACAAGTGCTCCAAAACTTTAGACTCTCTAATGACTATATTAACAATTTTTATAAGATTATCACATGCAAGAAACTAATCTTCTACTTAACATGCATTCAATGAAATGACAAGAAGTAAATACTCATCTATTTTATCTACCCTCCCTCGAGTGGCCACCTCGTGGGCTACTATGGTTGTTCTCATATCACATACACAACTAATTCAGAAGTTCCTCCATTACAGATAATTTATTTATTCATAAGTATTCAGTAATCATATTGACAACATAACATTACTATTTCATGCTTATCTTTTGCTTCTAGAAATTACATCTTTATAGAAAACCTCTAACTAAGTCCTAGATTTCAGATGGCATGGATAGCCATTGAAAACATCTATATTAGTTTACAACAAACTTTTATGTCTTTAAAACCCATTACATAACATTAAAAAGGCCCAAGTCGAGCCAGGAAGTCTTCAATTAACTTAAAAACATAACAAAAATTAAACTAACAACAACTACATCCTCGGTTCACCAGCCTAACGTTCAGGAGCAGGTTCCCAACGTATTTCTTCAATCTTTACTAAGGCACGTGCTGGTTAAATTTTGTACAACTGTTGCATGATGTCCGATTTTTGTTCTACAAAAACACTCAAAACAACCCATTAAATTTGTATTGGTACATTACTTCAATAAATCAAATGAAATAAAGTTTTTAGAATTTTCCTTAAAGATAAAAAATTATTTCTCCTAAATTTCAATTAATTGGTAGAGACTGAGGATTGAACACATATGAATAGGCTTTTTTGGTATTATTATGATAAGGTTATTTTTACCTCATCCCTATCTAGCCATAAAGGAAGAAAAGTGTTGAATGTATAACTGATAAAAATATAAATCTAGAGAATAAAACTTTTTTACACTTATAACTATGGTTGTCTTTCAAGCAGCAATTGCTCGACACAATGGCTTCATAGCTCATTCTACATCTATGTTTGCATTTTGTCAAACATGATATTACTGGAAAGAAAAGTTTTATTTGAATAGATTAAAATGTATCTATGTGGTTAGGTGTGTATGGAACAACAAAAAACATTGCAAAATGACTTACAACAAGAGAAGTAGTAGAAACATTGTAGATTTTGGACTGGAGCAGTTGGGAGGCTTTGCAATCTGCTATATAATGGAAGTTCATGGAATCTTGTTTAGTAGCCTACTATGAAACCAAAATCAAGGTGTGTCATTTCATTGTGGAAGTAAAATAGTAGACATCCTCATATTAGAAAACTGAATATTACATGTACTCCCTTCTATGGCATCTAGCAACAATGTTAGGATGTTTCAACCCTTACAAAAGGAAGAGCCACCATTTTTTCCTACTCGACAAGGCATCCAGTTTCACAACCGACAACCCATGTGGGCACCAAGCTCCATTATCATTGTAAACAGGACTGAGCAACCCGTTGCAAAAAACGTACAGTTTTATCATATATGAGTTAAAAAAAAAGCAAATGTACAGAAGACTATATATTTTTAAATGTAATATATAGGAAGAGTGAAACAATGAAATGATGAAAAAGATAATTTTGTAGATCAACATTTGCAGCTATTTGGATCGAATAAAGTTAATAGAAAGGCTAACAAGAAGACATAAAAATATGTAGAAGCAAAGGATGAAGGAAAAATGTGAAAACTTGGGGTTATAGGCAAAGAAAATAGAAAACAAAACATGGTTGCATAATTTTAAACTTATTAGTTAAATGGAAGACAATTTTCTTTCAAAATGTTTCTATAGCATGTGCATATCTAGTTTAATATATTGGAATGTTGAAAACACATTATTGACTTATAGAACTTTTGGGTCTACTTATTGTTGGTTTCAATCTCTATGCATCTTTCACACTTGAAGTTTTTTGTGTTTGCATAAGTATCAATTTGTAACAGTTGCAATAGTATGTTTATAGTACTACATGTTAAAATCGGTTCAAAGACAATTGCAGGTATGTTGATAAATAATTGACATGATGGAATTTAAAAACACTTGAAGAAATATCAATAGGTTGAATATACAGAAGAGTTTATTTTTCTGAATTCCATATACAAAAAGTACGACACTAAAATTTTTTGAAAGGAGAAGTCAGGAGACTAATATTTATATGTTCATATTTTCATACTGAATTTAAAAAAAATTGTATAATTGCTAAAGGTACGAAAGATCGTAAACAAGAACAAAATTATCTTTAATGTGTAAACCTAAAAAAGATGTAAAGCATTGAACAAAATCGGGAAATTTAATGTGGCAGTTAAAGGCATAGTATATAGGCACAGGAAAATGTGAAACAAAGAATAGGTGCATAATTTCAAACCAATCAGTGAAATACAATAGAATATTGTTGGAAAAGTTTTCCAAATAGTTGAATATATACTTTAATAGAATAGAATAATCAAAACATGGCAGTGGCCTGAACAACATGTGTGGTCTACTTATTGTTGCCTAGTATCTTTATCCATCTTTGACATTATACATATTTTTCACAGATTATTACATGGTATGTTTCTATAAAATTTAACATACAAATCCTTGAAAAGAGGATGGTATACAATATGGACAAAGGGTGAGAATAATTTCTCCAAATCCTTTTCTTTAAGTCAAAGGACGATCTAGGGGTGAAAGTATTTGGTGAGGGTTGGATTTTTTCCAAACATATCTCTTCACTGCGACATTGAGCAATGTATTTGTCGTTGCTAAGTCTAGAGTATTTCTCAAATGAGAATGTTGGATCAATGTAGAGTCTTTCAATTTATTTAACACGAGAGATAGCTGTAAAAGTCAACCCTTGCCTCTCTTTGCTTCCTATGTTTATCATTTCTCTATCTAATGTTAACCCTTGTGCTTTATGTATTGTAATTCCCCATGCCATGGTGATACGAATTTGTGTTCGACTACCTCAAGTTATAGCTAGGATGGGGATGTCTCTTAGGTTTTTTGGGTCCAATGGTGGGCCAATGAAATTTTGAAAGTGAACAACAACATATTCAGTTAGATCTGGCAGTTTACAATGTGCATTGTACACAATAGCTATAACAAGTCCAAGGGATCCATTCACTAGGCCTGCTTGAATCCACAAATTTGTTGTTAGCATCACATATTCACAAACACAAAGTAGCGGTTATAGGAGAAGTTGGTCATCATCTCCATGATCAGATGTATGTTGTTGCGCCACTCAATAAATTCTAATGGCTATGGGCAAGTTTAACTGTTTTATCATTTTTTTGTTGTGGAATAGGACTAAGTCATTTGTGGCAAACAAATGCATAGCAACATCAAATTGTTCTCTTTCTGTGGCCAAGAGAATTTTATTTGTTTGTTTCATAAGATATTCTCAATCATCATGGAGATCCTCACCATTTCTTATATGGAGAAGAAGTGCTCAAAAATTTTGTTGGGAAGGGCCATCTCCTTTTTGACAGAAAATAGTGTCTAATGTGGCCGAGATTGTGAAACTATGCCATAATGCTACAACTAATGAGCATGAAGCATAAATAGGGGTATCCATGATAGGTGGCAACTAGGAGAGGTTACCAACAAGGATAATAGAAACATTTCCAAAAGGCTCCCTCTAGTTATCAGGGAATGCTTGATGCAAGAGGTGATCTATTTTCAACAACAAATTTGGGCCTAGAAAATTCATTTCATCTATCAAAATGTATTCAATGTATTTAAAAATTTCTTGGAATATTGTCAATGTCCGACCTTGCAAAGGATTCATATCCTTTATGTGAACTCATAAGGCTTTATGGATTGCGGAGGCAGATATGTTGTATGCAACAACACTCGTGGGGGCCAGTGTGAGCAAGGATCTATTGGGTCTAGTCGTAGACATGTTTATTTGTTGTCTAATATAATTTATCAAAAAGCATTTGTCAGTTCCAGTTGTCCCTTGAATGATCATGTGGAGAGGACCTTTGGAGGAAGCCTGTATGCATCAACTACTCAACAATCTGGACATGAGGAGCAGCTTGAAGATGTTCACACAGTCCAAACAACAACTTGGGGATTCTATCTTCTAGGTCCACTTTAACAAAGACATAAAAAATTTGCTGGTTGCGATGCCTCATTATCAAGTTGTAGAGGATATACCTAAACCTGACATATTTACCAAATTTGTGGTCAAAATATCTCATTAAGTGGAGGGCATATTCATGCAAGTGAATTTTAGCATTCCTCGGTTGGAGTGGAAGTGCTTCTCCTGTGAGAAACAATGTTGGGAATGCCATTGTAAATAAACCTTCAGTGTTGTATTCATTAATAGGAGAAGAGCTAATTTAAGGCCAACACAAAATATTTTCCTCTTTTTTTTTCAATCTGTAATAATTGTTTGATTGCTTGGATCTCTCGTGTAGCATTTTGCAAGGAAGGGATAAATGATAAAAAATTTGAAGAGCCATTTTCATCTTGAGCAACATTTGTTGAGTTGGTTGATGGCATTAGCTCTTCATCAAAAACTTGCTCAATTGTATGCAAGAAATTGGACACATCAACAACAACATTAGGTAACATATTAAGAGCCTCAACATCAATCTCAACATCATTGTAGTATTTGTCATATTGAATTTTGTATTTCAATGCATCCATGACATGGTGTTTATTAAAATAGCAATCATAATTACCACCTTAAATGGTGGTGTGTCGGATGACAACAACCTCAAGGTCTTTCAATTGGCGTAGAAAAAGTTTTTCTATGCTCGAGATATCTTAAGGAAAGATTATTGTGTGACCACTATATTTCAATTGACCTCCTTTAGCGTGGGACACTTGTAAAACTGGAGCCACTCTAGAAATAAGCATTTCTTCAACCTACGTCAGTTTTTTTAGTAACAATGGTTGTGGGCCTGGGTACATTCTATTGGCATAGCTGAAGCAGTGGGTGTCTTTTTCAGCATAGCATCTTACACACGTTGTTGCTAGCCCAAACATACGAATGTGCATCCCTATGTAGCTTTCCCTGCATATTTGACAAATAGAAAGGTTCGAAAGTGCATCAATGCATTGCCAAAACTGCTTTACCATAGAAAGGTAGCATTCATTGAACATTTCTTTCAAGTATTCCTGTTGTCTTGGTGTAGTAGAGGAATTGTTATGAGATTGTATATAAGGGGTGGCATCCACCATTGCTAATGGGTGTTGTGACAAATTATTTTCAATAAGTATACTTGCACCTATGCTTGATGCAGACAGCCTTTGTTGTATGTATTTTTTACGATGCTTCATACAAATTTCCTCTCTATGTTGGCTATAGTACAAATGATTTCATTGGTGTTTTCCAGCCTTTTTAAAATCAATAATTGACCGGGTTGTGGAACTTGAATGTACTCATATAGCCTAGGAGTATACATAAAAGGTCAACCATATTATCATATATGAATATACATGTATAACCATAGATATATTTAAAGTAGTAATTACACATAAATATGTAATAGAATATATATGTATATACATGTGTATATAAATGTATATGTATGGATGATCACGAAAACAAATACCATTGTTTGAGCATTGAAATATATAGAAATATATACAAAAAAGTTTTACAAATTTTTGTACTAACCATTGCCACTATTTCATAATTGTTACATCCCCCGTTCACAACAATACAATATTGGATGCACACAACTAGTTGTTCAAGGTTATGTTTGTGGAGGCCAATTGTATATAAGAATTTTTGTAGGCATCTATTTACATAAGAACAAATAAATGGCATTAAAAACCAAAACCACATCACCCACACTATGGGATGTTGCCACCATTTTTTTTTGTGCGTCGTGGGAGGGGGTCACAGGCTATACCAAAACCTCTAACCAAGAACATCATGAAACATCGATGAGGAATTTCATGGAGTTGCATACCACATCACACAATGGAAAAGTACATGAAAATCTACTATCTATATATTTGATCTATCATATTGCATTCTTTTGACAATACAACTCAGTCAAACTATAGTTTCCCACATCGGGGCATTGAATATCACATTTACTTCAACCACCAACATCATAGAATGATAGGATACAATAGCCCTTGCACTAGAAAAAACTTACCATTCAGCTTCCCCATATACATATGCATATACATATACATACAAATATACATATACATATATATGTATAGACAAACAACAATGCTAGGGTGCAACAACCCCCGCATAAACAAACACTTGTCATTCAAATTTCATGGATTAGAGCCACCAAAGCCACCACCATCAACCCACATAATTAGGAAGCTCCATGTCAACATTTAAAAACCCGATCAAGTCATCACTAGCAGAAATATCTATATATATATATATATACATATGCATACACATACACATACATACACATATACATATACATATACATATACATATACATATACATATGCATACACATGCATATACATTAACATATACATATACATATACATATGCATACACATGCATATACATACACATATACATATGCATACACTTGCATATACATACACATATACATATACATATACATATACATATACATACATATACATACATATACATATACACATACATATACATACACATATACATTGTATGTAGCTATTGTGCATCGGAATCTATAAGTCATTTTACATGGGTATTTTGCATAAATGATTAATTTATTGTTCATGTCTTTCGCTATCTACTTATTGTTCCTTGTTATATGTTTGTATATTTTCCGTTAAACCCATTTTGGAGACTTCAAAGAAATTATGGTTCTATGCGCATGGATTTATTGCATTTAAATCTTCTTTCTTTCGTCAAAAAATATGGCTAAGGCCAGTAACTTTTTTCAGGCTTCGTTTATTGTTTGTAGTTATGTCAATGCATCTTTCGCGATGCACCCATTAACATAGGATCAATTGCAGATCATCATAGGATTGATTTCCAACACGAACATCTATATATACATATACATATACATACTCACAGGCATACACATACACATACATATACATACGCATACACATACACATATACATATACATATACATATACATATACATATACATATACATACACATACACACACATATACATATACATATGCATACACATACATATACATACACATATACATATACATACACATAAGCCACCACTGCCAACCCACACAATTAGGAAGCTCGACGTCGGCAATTAAAAACCCAGTCAAGTCACCACCAGCAAGAACATCTATATATACATATACATATAAATACACATAGGCATATGCATACACATACATATACATATGCATATACATATACATGTGTACATATACAAATACATATACATATACATACATATACATACATATACATATACACATATATATACATACACATATACATTGTGTAGTTATTGTGCTCCAAAATCTATGTCATTTACATGGGTATTTTGCATAAATGATTAATTTATTATTCATGTATTTCGCTATCTGCTTATTTTTCCTTGTTATATGTTTGTATCTTTGTCGTTAAACCCATTTTGGAGACTTCAAAGAGATTATGGTTCTATGTGCATGTATTTATTTCAGCTAAATCTTCTTTGTTTCATCAAAAAATATGACAAGGACTAGTAATTTTTCTTCGGCTTCCTTTTACTATTTGTAGTTATGTTTATGCATCATTCATGGTACACCTATTAACATAGGAGAAATTGCAAATCATCATAGGAGTGATTTCTAGCAGGAACATTTATATATACATATGCATATACATACATATGCATACACATACATATACATAGACATATACATATACATAGACATATACATATACATATACATATACACACATATAAATACATATATATAGGGTGTGTGTAGGATCATGATGGGCCAAAAAGTGGCGATATGTAAGTGATATAATGGCCCATGTGGTTGACGATATTTTTTTTACCCAAAATTGATGAAACGAAAAGGGTTTTTCTAGGAGATTCTCATATTTTCACCAATATAAATTGTGCTTTACTTTGAATTTAATAAATAATTATTATTTATTTTCTATTTGAATTACGACTAAAGTCCTAATTGACAGGTTGATTGAAAAACATCTATAGCTTTCAAACAGTATCACATTTTTTGAATCTGAAATATGAGTCATATTCTATGCTTCGTAGACTATAGGAAATTAAAGAAAGAAAAATTTAATTTCATGAATTTTTTACCAAGTTAAGGTGGTTAGACATATGAGTTTTTATATTTTTAAAAGTTGTACTAAGAAATTCATAATTAATTATTTACTTGGAAAAAATTACAAAAAAATATGCATCACATCGGGACATCATTCCTCTACTTATATCTAAAATATTATCATTTTATTGTGGTTAGGGTGGTCAAATAGACACCTACTTATTTTTTCCCTGAAATTTAAGTAGTACTGCATTGATATTTCAAATTTTCACCAAATATATTTTTTCTTTTTTTAAATAAACCTAGTAGTTTAAAAAATACATTCAATTTGCTACAAATTCTATTCTTACATATTTTTGAAATAATATAGATATCTTATTCAAATTTTTACGTCAAATTTCCTAACTCTAATTTTTTGAATTTCCCTCACCACTTAAGGGCTCATTTTTTCCATGATGATCCTACACATACCCTATATACACATACATATAAATACACACACACACACACACACACACACAACACACACACACACACACACAACACACACACACACACACACACACATATATATGTTCATATGTAATACATTAAAGGGATGATTTTTGTATGCAATAAAATATAAATGTGTATCTCCATGCATATCTATATACTTTGTCAAGTTCACACATGTTTGTATACACCTTTTAAGTGAAGTAAAACTGGAAACAATGGCATCAAATGTACAACATGTATAACAAGAAGGGAATGTATACTTATAGAATCAAGATCTGAAGGTCGACGAGCAATACCCTCAGAACCGGACTGTGTGATGGAAACAGTGGGGGATGCCAATAAATCAATATTCGGGGTCTTTGCAGACCCATCCACAAAGACCGCTTCTGTAGACATGGCTTTGGGAACCTTTTTTGCAAGGACAAAATGTTACAATTTGAGTTGACCAATTGACAGCTCTATTTCATCATAAAATAAAAAACATTAATGTATTCCAACATCCAAATGCTAATTTCTAGATAACTTAGAAATATTAATCTACAACCATTCCACTTTTAATATTGATCAAACAACACATGATACAAGAACAAGAATAGAAATGCACTTTTAATACTATTAAAACAGCAGGGCATACATCAACAAAAATAAAAATGATAAATGAATATGTATATATAGCTATATGTATATTTTTACCTTTGAGTTTGCTTGTATATATATCCATGTAGTTTTTAATTATTCTACTATATTTCTACATATAGCTATATACATATATTTTATATGTTGCTAGCTAGTCCTTTCACCCTTTTTATTCCAAACAATAGGCTATACAACAATAAGAATACAAATGATTAAGCACATATATGCATTGAATTTAACCTTTGTCTGCACATTTAAAAACACTCACATATAACCAGATATAAATAGCCATATGCACACATTTATATATCTATTTATATACACACTGCTATATCTAAATAGATGTATATACCATACTTTTTCCTCACTATGTAACTCCTCCCCTTGAAATTTATGAAGAGATCAAACATATAGATTGGATTTTCTATAAATTGATTGGTTAGGAAGGGCACAAATTCAAACCTTTTGTTGCCTATAGTATATTGTCTACTCTAATATAAGGCATTACTATAGGGAACAAAAGGTTTGAATTCATATCCTTCTCAACAAGTCAATTAAGGGGAAATCTAGTCTAGATGTTTGTTGTCCTCATAAATTTGAAGGGGAGGAACTATTAATCTACAATTGCTCTTATTTTAATGGTTGTTATGCCAAAGGTGCACGGAATGGGGATTATGTAACACCTGCACAACCTGCAAAATGAAAAACAAGAAAAGAGAAAAAGTTATACAAACCAACAATATGTTTTTAACTCCAAAGATTATTATTTAAATATATATGTGAAAGGTGCACTCCTGGCCAACTTTGAGCACAAAAGAGAAATGGGAAATGATTGCCCATGGTGGTAGACAATCACAATGAAGATGACAAGTCCAAGCAACTGTAATCAACACTATTCTCGATGTTTTTCAATGTATGCACTTTAAATAGGCACATTCACTACCAAATTCCAATCAAATTTATAGATTTCTTATGAACATGTTGAACATACTGCACCATTAAATGCTCTCTTATTAGCAACATCTCACTGCTATATCATTTGACGCTACGACTGTAATGCCCCGCCAAGTAACCCTAAAGGAAGTTGTAATTAACGTCTTAAGCGAACCAATTTTTTTTTTTATAAAGTGCATTTAACATACACATTCACTTACTAATTAACAACAACCTCTAAGGCTACAAGGTTAGGATTACTTAAACCCACACATACATATTACATATAACCATAGCCTTATGAACTTTATGAAATCACCATCATACATCATAAGAATATCACATAACATAATAAGATAATCAACCGAGATACAACCTCATAAACATTATCTTAAACCAATAGTTACATCACTCATTCCCAGAATGAGACAATAGTACAAATGTGTTACAATTACATAACTCCACCTCATAATCATAAGAGGGATAAAATAACTTATACAAGTTAAAATATTACAATGCAAGATAATACAATAAGAACCGCGAGCTGTCCATCTGGATGTCTCGCCACCAAGTACTGAAGATCGATGGGGACCCAATGGTTTTGGTGCATGTTCCACCCAACCAGTGTGGTACCCGAAGGCCCAACCCCCATGCTAGGAGATAGTAACAAAGTAACATGGACTAAGATCTACAACCACTAACCAAAGGCAGACTCATACTGACTCATACTATTATAACCAACCAAATGAATTAACAAGTACAACTCATTCACCATACAGGTACGAATCAAGTACAACTCAAGTACAATACAAGTACAAATCAAGTACAATATAAGTACAAATCAAATACAATACAAGTACAACTCAAATACAATACAAGTACAACTCCAACATCACTGACATAGGTCACATTGCTTCCAGACATAAAGTAGATCAAGTATGTTCAAATAACCATACACATAAAATAATTAACAACAGTTGTCATAGATAGAGTGTCATCGCAAGGTTTGTCATGAGATCTCCTCTGGGCATTCTTCATAGGCTCCGGCACAAGTAATCCTGGTGGCCTCAACCGAATCCCGGCACTCATACTCACTCATGCGGAATCAACTACCTCTCGCAAGAGCAAGATAGTTGATCTTGCCATTCCAGGCCTTCTCACTCATCCCAAGTCTAAACAAGCCCTTGTGTCTATGAGTGAGGATTAAATTATCTTGATTAATGAGAAGTTAGTCCTAATATTCTAAGTACATTATTTTAATTATCACTTGTTTAAATCACTCCTGAAGGTTATCCAGTTTACCTCTTTGGGCTCTGGCGCCTAACAGAAGCCACTCTTCTATTCAACAACACACATCCAAACAATCCACCAAGGGAACCACAAGTGCATACCAACTAGGCATCATAATCCAGTCCAACACAAGGAGGATACAAATAATAGAAACTCACTCCAAACATCTTGGAGGAAACAATCACATAGTCCACTCCTTTCACAGGAGGTAAAAAAGATCTCACTCCAAACATCTTGGAGGCAACAACACATAGTCCACTGCTTTCACAGGAGGCAGCAAGATGAAACCACATAACAAGGTCACTCCATACAAGGAGACACGGATCCCATAATCCACTCCTAACCAAGGAGGTGCAAACATCCCCATTCGTGAAAACCGGGTAAAACTGAATATGCACTACCCAAGGGAAAACAACTGGATGGCATAAAGATTCAACAACCCTTATCCTCTAAGTTCTTTTGGAAGACTTATAATTTAGGACTAACACTAAATCCCAAAACCAACAATGCAACTTGACGACATAGCAACAAAAGCATTCAAGTCATCAATCAAATCTAATATTTGGATTTCCTAAATCCATACTCATTCAATAGGTAGTGTTGACAAAGTCAAAGACATGATAACTAGATCATCTAAAATAATCATAACCCCTATTTCCCTTTTCATTATTGAAAATCTAAAACATTTAAACTTACTTCCCTTTACTGAATACAGAGAATTAAATCCTTTAAGATAATCATGAGGAAGATACTACTTTTGGATATACTAAATCCATATCTCTTTCATAATTCGATCACAATGATTCAATTAATATAAATAGAAATTAATAAATAATATAATTGATTGCCTCATCAATAAAACAACTTCTTAATTTACTTTTAAATTGACACAAATCCATGCAAGTAAACTATTTTCATTTCCTAACCAACTCTTACTTCTCATTCAATTTTCTATTTAAAATATTCAATCACTTTAATATAATAGCATATTGTTTCTCTATCCAATTTCCATATACACTAATCAATCCATTTTTAAATCTCTATTCAATAATATATTGCATACATCTTATAAAAATGAAGTACGATAATGAATTTACCCTTAACATATTTTACATGCTCCATATTATATATACACCAAAAATATATATTAATAAACTCAATTATATAGATTCTTTAATATTCCAATCACAACGATTAATTTGTTCTATGGAAATAAAACCTAATAACTATTTGCCTTTTTCAATAGAGATAGTTCCTAAATTTACTTCTAATGCAAACTAACACTATTGCAAACAATCTTTTCAATTTTCTATCCGGAATCTATGTCTCTTCAACTATCTATTTAAAACATGCAATTTCATCAATGTACAAAAATATCTTTTGGCTTATCTCTTTGACTACGCATTCAAAACTTATCTTTTAAATTCTTCATGCAAAACTAAATCACACGCACTTAAATAAAACAAGGTAAATACTGATTGAAAATACTCATGGATATATATATACATCTCAATATATTTTCTTCAATCATATTAACAAAATAACCATTTCCTTTTTAAATCAAGTAATTATTTCTATTAAAAAAAATATCTTTCTCTATACATTTTCTACACATACTAATTATCTCTTTTAAAACACTAATAATACCCAATTTGCAAACAACAGAATAAAATAAGATAAAATATTATTTATTCTCTCAAATGGATATATACCTTCACTATATATATACTAAATATAAATTAATATATTTAAATATATTTAATCATTAACATATCTTCTATCCTTTGCAGAATATCAAATTGATTAATTCAAAATAAAATATCCTTTATCATCAATATTTCAAAATATAAATATATTTTTCCAATTAAATCAAATTAATAATTGGACCTTTTACATATGGATTTAAATTCTACAATTCAATTTTAAATTATGCATTCTTTAAATCAAATATTTAACTCTTTCACTTAAACTTTAACATGACATTTTAAAATAAACAATAATTTCCCCATATGTTTATAATTTTAATTCCACTAATCTAATATACAAATTTTATTTAAAATAATATAAATAAATATAATACTTTAGTATTATAAATTATAATATAAAATATTATTAAATAATATTTTAATATTATAATAACAATACATAAAATATTAATATTTATAAATATCAATTTATTATAATTTTATTTTCAGAACAGCCATGGGAAAATAATTTAACAGCAGTCTCATGTTTCAAGCATAATTCAAAAACTAAGATCTGGGTATTTGAGATTTTTGGACAAGGGTTAGAAAATTTCAAAATGCAAAAACCCTTTAAATTTATTGAAAACCCAGTTTGTGAAAGTGAAGTTATAGGTGACGCAATCAGACCATTTTACCATGAAAATATAACTATACTGCAGATTTTAAAATCCATTTTTTTGATAATAAACAGAAAGTTTCATTTTCTGGAAACATTCCAAATGCATTGTTCAATCTCTATGTTTGATTTCAATAACAATAAAATCAATTTCTCCAAATAATTTAAATTCAACTAAGGTTTTCACAATTTTCACTCAAGAATTTTCACAAGCAAAGGTTGTAAATTTATTTAATTCTTTTCTTCTAATATCAAGTTTGTTTTCTAAAACAGATTTAACAAATAAATCTTTAATCACTACTATTTTAAAAAAAAAAAATCAAGAACAATAAAATACAAAGAGGAAAACCTGGTACAAGAAGCTACAGGAAGAGATGAATTTTTGATGCAAGCCTCCTCCAAAGATTTCCTGAATTTTCTTCAATCCTCCAATGAATCCAATCCAAAATCCAACAAATGCAAACAATCTTTCCTTCAATCAATTCTACAATCAAACTTTCTTCAAACCCTTGTGCAAATTTTCCAAAATTTCTTCCCTGCTGTAAAAATGTATTTTTCTAAAAACTTTCTGCCCTAAAATTAAAACATATATTCTTATAAATCAAAAATACCTAATTCAACCCTAATTCACATTACATGCAAATTAGATATTTCAATTTCAATTTCAATTTCAATATTTACAACCCTAATTCACATTATATGCAAATTTCAATTTCAATTTCACTTTTGGAAAACCCACTTTCAATTTAAAATGCAATTTCAAATAATAAATTAATTTCTAAAGTTGCAACCAATTTCCCAAATAAACATTTAATTACAATTTCTAATTTAATTCCCACACGTTGGAATTAAATTCCAAAATTAATTTAATTCTTTTATTTCCTTTCATTCTCTTGCATCACGTTTAATTAATTAATTTAATTATTTAATAACTAAATTCAACCCCTTGGATTAAATTTAATTAATTAAATAATTTAAATATAATTAATTAATTTAAATATAAACTTTTATCCACATTGCATTATTTAAATTAAATAACCATCAACATGATTTAAATGCAATTATTCTAAATATCTATTTCCAAAACAAAAATTCTTCAGAATTAAATAACATCAAAGCAAGACAGACAATGACTCGATACACACAACTGATGACACACTAAGGCTAGGGTATAGACTTGACACATGTTACCTAGCTACTATCTCCCATTCAACTTAACCGTTGAATCGACACGCTCAAACCTGTGAAACCAGGTGGAATCGATTTCATGTACCTACAATCCTGCAACCAAGTAAATAACATCATACAATATATCCAGCATATAATACACACCGTGAAGAAGGAATTACGGATTCGTAGGACGCTCGCAAGCGAGTGATGCGAAACCGTCCTCTTCACCAATACACTCATTGAAACTGACACTTCCATCATAATCCAGTAATCTCATAATACATCTCATGTTAACTCTACAATATCATTAATCCATAATGCATGTGAAACAATAATCAAATAACTACATTCCACAATAATAGTTGTCACTCAATAGTAACGATCAAAATATCATAACAAAATGTATCCAGTATCAAAGTAATTGTAACCAAACATAGCATAAAACAACTTGAACAAGAATCAAAATGGAGGGGTATTACAACGACTATATTCTAACAATTTTCTCAAAAGCTAAATACTAGCTACATATGTTATTTTTAACTCTTTTCAAATAAAAGTCCACCTAAATACAAATAAAGATACCAAACATAGCTATGGGTATGTGCAGGATCATCATGGAAAAAATAGGCCCTTAAGTGGTGAAAAATTCAGAAAAATCAGAGTTAGGCAATTTGATGTAAAAATTTGAATAAGTTATCTATATTATTTCAAAAATATATAAGAATAGAATCTATAGAAAATTGAATGTAGTTTCTAAACTACTAGGTTTATTTAAAAATTTTAAAAAATCTATTTGGTGAAAATTTCAAATTTCAATGCAGTAGCACTTAAATTTCAAAGAAAAAATAAGAAGTAGGTGTCTATCTGACCACCCTACCCACAATAAAATGATAATTATTTTTTATAAGATTTTAGATAAAAGTATAGGATTCATGTCCTGATGTGATGCTTATTTTTTTGTAATTTTTTTCCAAGAAAATAATTAATTATGATTTTCTTATTATAAATTTTAAAAATATAAAAACTTGTATGTCTAACCACCTTAACTTGGTCAAAACTTCATGATTTTTTTTTTGTTTTATTTTAATCCTATAGTATGCAAAGCATACAATGTGATGCATGTTTCAGATTAAAAAAATGTGATACCGTTTGAAAGCTATAAATATTTTTCAATCAACTTATCAATTCAGACTTTAGTCGTAATTCAAATAGAAAATGAATAATAATTATTTATTAAATTCAAAGTAAAGAATAATTTATATTGGTAGAAAGTTGAGAATCTCTTTTAAAAACCCTTTTCATTTCATAAATTTTGGGTAAAAAAAGTGTCGTCAGCCACATACCCTACACATGCACATCATATCGCCACTTTTTGGCCTATCATGATCCTATACATACCCCTATCTAGATATACATGTGCATATATAAATTGTTGTTGCATTCTCAAAGGACCCACAATGCTCTTGATCTATATATATGTATATATATTTCTGCCTATATGTATTTTTTAAAATATAAAACATGTTGTATGTCTTCTATCAGTATGTTTCATGAGTTTTTCTTTTTTACTAAACTCTAAAATTGAATTTTGTGATAAGAAATTCTTCTTCATGATATTTTTTTTCTCAACTCCCCATACCAATATGCTCATTATCCTAGTTTTCCATTTCTACACTCCATATTTTAAAGTTGTTTTTCTATCATCTGTTAGTTTCATGTGGTTCCTATAAATATTGGTAATATCTCTTCTACAATTTACCTATATTTATGTATCGATCTACATTGCCTACCACTAAATATTATAAAAAAATAAATAAATTGTAAAAAAACTAATAGACAAAAAATCCTATTCACGCTTGGCCTAATGAAAATCCTAGTGGAAACTTCAAACAAATAGCCTATCAGCTAAAAATATAAAGCTAAACAGGTAAAAGACCTATTAGAATAACACTTAAGAGCAACCAAACTACTTATTTCTCCACACATACATAGACATTTTTTCAACTGGCCAAATTAGTTATTTGAACCCACTTCTTTATGATAATACCTATTTTATTTAGCCTGTGCCAACAATTATATGCTACATAAATCTCTGCAAAATGCATATAATGCCACATGCTCGATTGTAAATTCGAGCTACATTGCTTGGTATTAAATATTATAGACAGATCATTTATGCAAAAGACCCATGTAAAACAACTTGTAGCAAATAACTATTATTCTACTAGCTCTTATATAGTTTCTCTACTTGTCTTCAATATTCATTCACAACGAACATAGCTCAACTCCTCTATCAATTATGTAGACACAGTTCTCCATGCTTACACATATATCTTTTCAACTTGTGAAATCAATTATGTAAACACAGTTCTTTATGACAATACCTTTTTTCTTTAGGCTATGACAACAATTATATGATGCAACAATCTCTGGAAAATACATATAACATGACAGCCTTAATTGTAAATTCCAGCTACATTGATTGGCATTAAATACTATACACAAATCATTTATGCAAAATACCCATGTAAGACAACTTGTAGCAAATAAATCCTATTCACAGCTAGCCTGACAAAAATGCCATCAGAAACTTCAAACAAATAAATGGAAGAGATAAAATAAATATTAGAAAGTAGTGCCCGATGACCTTATCTGTTTGAAGCTTGTTGTCCTGAATTATTCTATTGTTTTTCGAATATTTGTCATTTTCTTGTCTATAATATTTCATGCCAATTATAATACCTCTCATACAATTACTACATTGCCTAGCACTAAATATTCTAGACAAATAGAGAAATTGTAGAAGAGCTATTACACGACAAATGCTATTCATGGCTTGCCTAACGAAAATCCCATCGGGAACTTCAAACAAATAAATTGAATAGATAAAATAGATATTAGAAATAATAACACTTAACACCCAACAAACTAATTTTATCTCCAACATGTTTCTGCTTTCATACTAACCCTCTGCATATATATATATATATATATATATATCACTCCTATGTTAATCTACAATTGGTCCTATTTTAATGGGTGAAAGGGCAAAGATGCACATAGATAATTGAAACAATAAATAGACAGCGATAAAATTACTAACCCTAACCATATTCATTAACGAAAGAAACAAGATTTAGCTACAATTTCTCCTATGGTAATGGGTATAATGCCACATATAACTACGAAAAATAAACAAGGAACAAGAAAATTACTAACCCTGTGCATATATATATATATATATATATATATATATATATATGCAATCACTCATATGTTAATCTACAATTGGTCCTATTTTAATGGGTGCAAGGGCAAAGATGCACAAAGATAACTAAAGCAATAAATAAAGGGCGATAAAATTACTAACCCCGACCATATTTTTTGATGAAAGAAACAAGATTTATCTATAATTGCTCCTATGGTAATGGGTATAATGCCAAAGATGCACAGAGATAAGTACAAACAATAAATGAGGAATGGAAAAATTACTAACCCCATATTTTTTGACAAAAGGAAAAAAATTAACTACAATTTCTCCATCCATACAAAACCATGACGCCAAAGACCTATGTAAAACAACTTATAGATTCCAGACAACAAAATTCTTAAGATAAACAATAAGTAATTCATTTATGCAAAACACCCATGTAAAATGACTTACAGATTATGGAGAACAACAGTTTTAAAACCCTCCAATCTACTATAAAATGGAGATGCAGTTGTCGCTTTTTACAATAGCCTCCTATCAAATGAACCATGACACCCAATCCAAAGATTTTTAAAATAGTCTACTATCAAACCAGCACCACAATTGTTCTTTCGACAATGCAACTTAATCAATATATTTTCTGGCACATTTCACACTATACTTTCCCACATTGCAACACCCATGTAAATCCAATTACAGGTTCCGGAGAACAATGGTTTTAACATAAACAAAAAAAAATCATATATGCAAAACACTCATGTAAAATGACTTACAAATTGTGGAGACTGCTATGAAACCAACACCACAATGGCTATTTCGACAATACAGCTTAATCAAACTATGCTTTCCCACACTGCAACACTCAATATTGCATTTAATCCATCCACCCGCATTTACTTTGTCTGCCCCCATCGTACAACAACAATAGAATGCATTAACACTCCCATGTGAAAACACTTGACATTCCTCTTCCGCTTATCGAGGACACCAACTTCACCACCGCCAACCCACATAATTAGTGCCACAAAAAAATGTGGTCAAGCCACCGTTGACCAGAACATTCCATGTGTCAGCAAATCCAATTCACGGCTAGGTTGACGAAAATCCCGACGGAAACTTCAAACAAAATAGCCTATCGGCTAATAAACCTTTAGTGAATTTAAGTCTTATCTTAATAATATTTAAGAAATAACATATGAAAATGTGACATTTTAGATAACCATATCACTATTTTAAAAACTATTATATTCTTCTATAATGTATGTGACTTTTCTCCTTTTATTTTTTACAAATTATTTTTGACATATTTTTCTTTATAATATCTAAATAACTTTTCTAAATTGTGACAGAATATAGAAGAAACTGAGATTCAAGTTGCCTAATATGTAGCAATGGAATCTTATACAGAATAATTCAACGAATTAAACCAATTTAAAATGGTGGAAAATATTTGATTAAATTTGGGACACTTAATAATTAAAAATTTTCTTATATTGATCTCTATTGATTTTTTTTGGGCCTAATATAGTTCACTCATAAATGTTTTTTATTTAATTTTTTTAGGGAGTGACCATAAAGTAAATACACGAGGTTGCATTACAAAAGGCTATGGATACATTTAAGAGTAGAATCATGAAATTAAATATGAAAAAAAATGCCACTAATTAAAAGTATAAGAAGATGATCTATAGTGCCTTCAATGATCAAATTGACATAAAATTTAAAGATGCTTGGAAACCCTTTAGCATCTAAAATAGTTTTTAGATATAATATCTAGCATGTTATCTTCTCAATAGAATACCACTATTTACTATGGAGCTATAACTTGGAAAAATTATGACATATTTCTATTCAAAAGTAATTTATTTTATTATTGGTAAAAAATATCAAAGTTTAGGTTTCTTCTTTAATTCATTTAAAATGTTATTATATTTATTTTATATTTTTAACGGTAGGTTTATAATCAGTAATATATACGTTTAAAAAATATTATTAATAGAAATATAAATATTATACTATAGTATTAAATAGAATATACAAATATAAGAATAAATATATATTTTAATTTATAAATAATGGTAAAATAATTAATCATATCAGAGTTAAAAATTAAAATTAAATAATATAATATTTTTCTTAAATTTTTAATATCAAAAAATTTAATTATATTAATTGGGCATAAAATTAACTTGAATTTTTTACTTGTACTAAGAATTTGTTTTGAGAAGTTTATTTTTAATTTGGTTGAATGGAAATGTATTTCTTAGTTTTTAAATAATACAATAACATTATTATTTGAAAATATGATGATAGTGTTTTTGATTAGATGTAAAAATGAATTTTGAAGGGGCATAGAACCGAGTACATATAGGTTTTATAGGGACCTAAAACCCAAACAAAGAGAGAGCTACATAAAGAAAAAGACACAAACCAGCAATAGCCTAAACAACAATAGCCATAAAGAACATGATAAGACTAAGCAAGTTGCACTAAACAAGAAAAGAACGGGCCTAAAACCTTATTACAAATAGGTTTTGTTAGGGACCTTAAACCCTTAGTTAAACTTGAACATTTCCTGAATTAGCTAGGCATTAGCAAACCAGCCTCTCAGATCATTCAAATATGAGCCCAAAAGAACAGATAATACAATGGTGTAAACTACCACTAAGACCGTATTTCCAAATAGAACCAATAAGACCAAACACCCCACCTCAATAGGGGCTTTGTGATCCACCACTGAGAATTGCAAGAAATTAGCTTTCTTGCAACACAAACTTACTTGGTAATAGGAAACCAACTCCAAATCCACCCTTAAATGAGTGAGCTCCCCTCTATTGAAGAGGATGATATGATCAACTAAACCACCACAGCCAAAAAAAATCAACACCCTCAACCTCCACCTCCATAGGAGGACCACCCATCGCAATAAGGACAACAACTAAGGGAGCTCTAGCTCTATAGGACCAGAAGAGAAAGCCAACACAGTAGCCAAGAAAGTGACAATAGCATCCTTCAAAAAGCCCTGCACCAAGAAAAAACTATCTAGGGTCTAGGATTAAAACTTGAGTACCACCCAGCTAAGAGAACAAAGCCACCACTGAACTGAATAAAATCCAAAATAGTAGGACCCTTCAGCCAACAAAATACCGGTAGAAAAGAACCTAAAGCATGCACCACAACAAGGTAAATCTTCAGCAGCGATCACAAACCCAAATCATCCAGCTCCTTCACCACCTCTAAAAGAATGTAAGTAGAGAGCCCTTCTGAAGAAGGCATGAAAAAAACAACCCTAACCAAAGACAACAACTGGGGCAACAAAATAAGAATGACAAACATCCTAGCCAAAAGCATCCCACCAAAAATAGGGAATATGGACACGACCATCATCTCCATAAGAATCTTAAGAACATCCACAAAAAGACGGAGTAGAGATAGCCCTTCCCAAGAAATGGGTCAAGACCCCAGGAAAGAAGAAACATAATCAAAGAACAAGCCCATGAGACACACCAACTACCAAAGTAGACCATGAAAATTAGCAATATCCTCCAAAGAGAAATATCCAAAAAAGGCACCTAGGCAATCGGAGGTCAACAACCACACCAATCCAAAAACACAAGCCAAGAGATGGCAGCTAACACAACAGCCAAAAAGAAGACCACCCACAAAATAACCCATGGTAGTCCAAGAAGAGCATGTTTGGTATAGAAACACCCCACACAACCAGGAGAAAATAGAAATAAACCACCCCCCATAGATACAAAGGCACCTCCAAATAGAGGGAAAAACAAAAAGGTCAAAAAAGATAGCACCGAGAAGGGAGATCTCCAAGGAGAAAGTAGAAGAAAGAAATGAATCATCCACTCAAACCACCAAAAGCCAAGTAGAGGGTGACAAAGTAGAGATACGACCAAGAAAGGCACATGCATCCCCCAAAGACAACAAGAGGTGGAAAAAAAACAGACCAGGAGATGCCAAACATCTTCTGGAGCAAGAAAACCCTCCATCATGCCCAACACATAGACAATGGTCCAAAAAGGAACGAAGGAATCTAGATGGACCACAAAGACCATCCACATCTTCGTCATCTTCATCTTTAACATCGAAACCATCAGAGGATTTGAAATAGGCGTTCCCACCTAGCCCGCATTGCCCGTTGTGCTCCTTACTTGAGGCCATATGATGATAGTATTATGTTAGATTTATCTCAGTGTAATGTTTAATTTGTTTAAAATATTATACTCTAATTCTAGTTAATTTTTTATACAAAGAATTGAGTTTTGAGTATTTTTCTTTAAAAGTTTACTAGATGTAATATATTTTTATTGCTATTTCACGGAGTTAGATAAATAGATTTTCTTATATATAATTGATCTTAACTATATTGTGTGTATTTATTATATAAGAATATATTTTCTTGAAAACATGAGGGTTTTTTAATGGTATTTAGTGTCTACTCATATTTCATAATGTAGAAATTTAAAATTATTTTTTACATTTTAACCAATTTATGTTATCAATCACATACCATCTTGAATGCTTATTAAGTAAATTATTTAATAAATGTTGTTTCACTTTTCATAATACATAACTAAATAAATTTTATTATCTATATTATACCAAAATTAATTAATTGAAAAAATATGTTATTTAATTAATTAAATGAATGACCATAATCATCTTCTTCATTTAAAAATATAAAAAATTATCCTTTAATTTATAGTCCACATCAACTACTCTTCTAATTTAATATTTCTAGAAATTTAAAATACAATCAACACACAATTCTAGACATTCAAATCATCAAATAAATCCTTAAAAACCAATTCTAACTACCAACCATTAAAAAATAATAATTTTTAACCCATATTATCTAATCAAACATTATATAAATCTTAAATCTTAGCCACCAATTAAATCAACTAAATTATAGCCATTCATTCCAAACTACTATCTATCAAAATCTAAGTCAACCATTAATCTCAATCATCCACTTAATCTAATCAATATCAACCCCGCATACACCAGTTCTAATAGTATATGGTTTCCCACCTTCCTCAAACTCAAACTAAAAAAATTATCTCATTCATGCATATCCATCCATTCTAAATCAATCTCAACCCTCCATTCCTTTCATCCCTCATCTGTACATCATTCCTCATCTCTCAACCATATTAATGACAAATGATTGAATATGAAAAATCCTTTTAAGTAGGTATATGATAAGAGGGTATGCATTTTACTACACTACATGCATCATTCGCACAAATAGGAGAGATAAGAGGGGGTGTAGGGTATGTGCAGGATCATCATGGAAAAAATAGGCCCTTAAGTGGTGATGAAAATTTTAAAAAATTAGAGTTAGACAACTTGACGTAAAAATTTGAATAAGTTATCTATATTATTTCAAAAATATGTAAGAATAGAATTTGTAGCAAATTGAATTTAGTTTCTAAACTACTAGGTTTATTTTTAAAAAAATTTATTTGGTGAAAATTTGAAATTTCAATGCAGTAGTACTTAAATTTCACTGAAAAAATAAGAAGTAGGTGTTTGTCTGATCACCCTAACCACAATAAAATGATAATATTTTTTTATAATATTTTAGATATAAGCAGAGGACTCATGTCCCAATGTGATGCATATTTTTTTATTATTTTTTTCCAATTAAATAATTAATTATTATTTTTTTATTGCAAGTTTTAAAATATATAAAAACTCATATGTCTGACCACCTTAACTTGGTCAGAACTTCATGAAATTCAATTTATTTTTTAATCCTATAGTATGTGAAGCATAGAATGTGTTGCATGTTTCGGATTCAAAAAATGTGATACCATTTGAAAGCTATAGATGTTTTTCAATCAACCTATCAATTAGGACTTTAGTCATAATTCAAGTAGAAAATGAATAATAATTATTTATTAAATTTAAAGTAAAGAATGATTTAGACTGGTGGAAAGGTGAGAATCTCCTTTAAAAACCCTTTTCGTTTCATTTTTGGGTAAAATAAAATTTTGTCAGCCACATGGGCCATCATATCACTTCCATATCGCCACTTTTTGGCCCATCATGATCCTACACATACCTTGCAGGTTTGAGGCAAGCCTCACCATTTTCAATCTCTTGCGCTAAGAGACTCGCATTACTAGGGAATGCATTGAATGAATGACTAACATTCTTATTGACTAAATTTTTCTTTGCAAACTTGGAAAAGACCGAAACCAACATATGTGAACAATAAGTTATGCAATCTTAAAATGCAATGTAAAGGCCTAGGATGAAATTCAATTTTCAGATTTCAACCAAGCTAATTTACTGATTACTTTATGCAATGATATGAAAATGTAATGTTGTGAATGGAATTAAGCAATGCATGAAATGAAACTACTTAAGCTAGATTTAATGAAATGCATGTAACAAAAAGTCAATCCACTGAAATAGGTAACTAATGGTAGCAAACAAAAGCACAAAAAAAGAATATTTAAACCTTGAAAACTATAGCTTCAAACTCAACAGGGACTAAGATGCCAATAAGGGTGCCTTGGTCCTACTAAACGAATTTGAGGGTTCTAGAAACTGAAATTGAATGAAATCAATTTACACATGATTCTAAGGAAAAAACCCAAAGAGGGACTAAGATGCCAATAAGGGCATTTTTGTCCCAGTAGATGTTTTTTTCAGAAAAACAACAAATTATGAGTTGTTTACACTGTTCCCAAGTTGGCTACCTAGGTATTTGATGTTTGGAAACAAAAAATTATGCAAATGAATGCAAGAAAAAGTAACTAGTAATAGGCAATTGGATGGATAAGTGAATTCAATTTTTTTCAATTTTGAATGTAATAATAATGTTCCCAAATGCAATTAGGATGATGAACAATGAAATTTTCAGTTTTTCAATGAGATAAGAATGATGCAAGAAAGAAAAAATGCAACCTATAGGCACTTTTACTAATGCAAATGAGAAACCCTAGATGAACTTTCACTAATGCAAGATGTAATAGAAGAATGAATGCAACCTTGTATTTATACTTATCTATGCTTAATATCCCAAAATCATATCACACCAAGCCAACATATGAATTCATTACATGAAGGAGGCTAAATCCTTCCAAAACTTGAATTTGAACCCTGAAAATAAGCCTAGGACGACTAAGACGGCCTAGGTGGCGTCTTAGTCCCAAGGCTCAAACCTCGGGGCACAATCTCCAGTTAAGGGCCATTTTAGGTGGGTCCAAAATTAGGGTCGCAAGACCCATGGAGGACAAAGATGCCCTAGGTGGCGTTTTATTCCCAGTCCACAAATCGGGGACACAGACAAAAAAATTAAATGATCATTTATCTTTTGAGGTTTTTCGGGATTTTCCATAAAAATATATAGTTTATTAGGCTTGTGGATGCAAAATAGGACCTAATTAATCCATAAAGAATCATAAATAATGCAAGGCATGCCCAAACAAGTGTCAAAATGAAAGGGTATGAATTTTACTACACTACATTTATCTTCCACTTTAGTGAGAGGATGAACTTGCTTCAAACTAACACTAAAGTAGCCAACCACATAATAAAGAGGGGTTCACTTGTACAAATTATAGTAAGATAGGATGATAATAATGAAGAGGGTGGCCAAGCCCCCAGGATCAAAATCCTATGACAAACCAACACAAACACAAAGGAACACACTTGTGGATGATATATGAAACCATAACCAGATCACAAACATACACCATCAAAGACAAGAAAAAAGGGAAAAAGGAAAAGAGAAAGACTATGACAAATCAAGCTTCGACTGGTCATCAACATGGTGGACTAGGTCTAGGCTGAAGGTTTACAAGTGGAACACATTTTCCACTATAAAAAAAAATGCATTCTCACAAGGGCTAGTGGGAGCTAGGTGTCCACTAGGTGAGCCCCAAGAGGTCCATATCAAAGTCATACCCCCATGACTATGATAAGGAAAAAATGAAAATGAATGCTCACAAGGGATAGTGAAGCTAGTTGTTAACTAGGTGAGCCCCAAGGGGCCATATCAAAGCCATACCTTCATGAATTTAATAAGGCACAAGATGCAACACAAAAATAAAGAGATATGTTCAAAGGGATCATGCTTAGTTCATGCAAGGTCTCTTTTTTGGGAACATTGTGCTTAATTTTTTCAAGAGAGGACAAGTCAAAGAGATATCACACTCTTGGAGGAAATCATACCCAATGACACCACCAAGAAAGAAACATATCACAGGAGGAAATAAAATCACACAATGAAACATGAGTGTCGATGAATTCTCCCACTTTAAAGCGATTGCTAACACCATTGCTATGAGTAATTGCTTTAAAGTAGAAGAATACATGAGAACTTATTCGCAAAGCCCTATGCCAAGTCATATGTTTTAGATAAGATACGCCATGAAAAATGAAAGGGGTTGCCCCCAAAATTTCACATGTGAGCCAACTTAAGGCATGTCACCCACATTCCAAGATTCCTCTTATATGTTTATGAAAGGTGGGAAACTAGCCAAAAGAGACAATGACAAGTGGCATACGAGGACAAGGCTATTTAACCCCTTGCCCCCTCTTAGTGAAAAAAAAGGATGAGCTGAAATGAAAGGAGGAACTAGGTGCTTCAACCCAAGGGAGAGCAACACAGTCCTTAAGATGTTGAATTATGTTATCTAAATCCCTACATTCATTAGTAGCATGACCATGAATTCTATGATATATGCAAAATGAACTATTGTAAGAAAATTTCTTTCATTTTCTTGGAGGTAGAGATATCAAATGATCTTGGAGGAGACTCATCAAGATACAATCTTGATCAATGGTAAGAGGTGTTATTTTATTTTGCGACAAAGATGTCTCTTGCTTAGTATTAGGTGTCATACTTACACAAGACTCTTTACATTACGATATTTTGTTCTTTCCTTTATTGAAGGGTGTAAAATCTAACGAATTAAAATTATAAGTATTTTGTGTGATGATATTAATGTTAAGCGAGGACTTCTCTATTTGTTTCATTTCTTTCAAAGAATAAAGACCAGTAGTGTCTATCAGCTCAGGATGCACTACTATTAAAGTTGGCTTAGAAATATGTTTAGTGATAGTATTGATATGAAGTGAATGTTTCTTTCTTTCTTTCGAGGGGCAATAACCAAGACCAAGTGCAGCTCTATGGGAACATGGATACCTTTTTCTCTAGCACCACATCCTTTTCCACTATAACCAAGTTGTTTCATAAGTTTGCAACCTTGTCCATAAAGCTTTTTCATTTCTTTTTGATTCAGGGGTTGCTGATGAATAAGTTCAACACAGTTTGTTATGTAATTTGTTGTCTTTTGTTCTAAAGTGGTTGAGGTGGATGCTTTTGAAGGGTCGTCTAAATTTTGTGTTGACATTACTATTACCATATTTTCACCTATAGCTAAATCAGGTAGAGCTTATAGATTTGAATTAAAAGAAAAAGGGTACATTTTAACCTCTCCTAGATATTAGATTCAATTGCATAAATGAAATAATTCAATAAATTATTACATTTTACAAATTAATGCATTTACACAAATGCATGTAATGTAGGAAATATTCATACAAGTCTATTTTTAACAAAGAAGTAGTCTTTATTGAATGTAAAATGTACATTATCTCACACAAGCCGTGAGATTGACTTAACTTATTCAATGAAATTAAAAAAAGGAATATACATGAATAAGTAGATAAATAAAAATATGCATATAAGGAGAGAGACCAGTCATTGCCTGAGAATTTTTGGTTCAATTTGAGTTGTCTTGTGTTGTTGCTGCCCCAAATTGCTTGTGTCCTTGCTAGCTTTGTATCGCTCCTAGTTCCTGCATCTGGCAACAATACTAATTTTAGATCAATTCTCTAAGCAATGAAAATTCTCTAACCATACATGAACATACACCTATACATGTATAAGATGATCTCCAAATGCATTAAATAATCAATGCATACTTTAGGTGTCTCAGAAAACCATCAAAGTCATAAAACACACCTAAAACATGCATTTATTTTTATAAATTTTTTTCTTAATGTGCAGATATAGGAAGAGTAATGTTTTAGTTTTCTTTTAACTAATATTGAAACATGTAGGGTGAAATGGACTCCCACAAGGGTTCAGATCAGCATGCTAAGTTATCCAATTATGAGCTCATTTGAGATTATTTATGAGGGAAATGCAATCTTAAATGTCATCATGTCAACATGGCCATGGAATGATAGTGAGCAGGCATACCTATTAATTTCACAAAGCATTTCTTCAAGGAGAAGCTACAGAAGCTAAAGAGAATCACATTATGGCAGCCTCATATGTGTTAATGAAATCACATTTTGACAATGTCTACAAGCATTAAGCAATGAAATGCAGCCATCAAGAGTATGCACAAAATGGTTTTATAAATTATACATGTTTGTAGGTGATTATCTTGCAATCAACATGTAGGGCAAGATGTAATGCCCCGCCATGCAACCCTAGAGGAAGTTTCAATTCACTATAAAAGCGTACTAATTTTTTTCTTTACAAAGTGAATTAGACATACATGTTTAGCTATAATTGACAACATCCCCTAGGGTTACGAAACCGATATTACTTAAATCCCCATTAACATACATCAGCTAAATTACATTGCAATTAAATAACTCAAGTAACAACACTCAACAACATAAGAAAATACAAAATATGAATAAAGCATCCATTACATAAATCTATTACATACATCTATTACATAAATCTATTACATAAACCATTATCAGATTACAATCCTCATTCCCAGAATGAGTCAAAATACATAAGTGTGATAATTACAAGGTCCACCTCATAACACAAGGGGGGTAATTCCAAATTCATTACAATTGTATAACAACAGAGCTGGAAATGAATAACAAGATCCGTGAGCTATCCAACTAGATGTCTCGCTTCCATGAACTAAAGAACAATAGGGACCCAATGGTTTTGGTGCATGTTCCACCCAACCTAGTGGTACCCGAAGGCTCACCCCCCATGCTAGGAGATAGTAAAAATGCAACATGGACAAGAAATCTACTACCTCGAACCAAAGACTGACTCATACTGACATAATCTGACTTAATCAAATACATGCACAATGAAAAACTAATACTGACATGGTTACATTGCTTCCAGACATATAATAATCAAGTGTGCTAAAGGAACCATACACACAACATAAACTCAAGGTTATCCTAGATAGAGTGTCATCGCAAGGTTTGTCATGAGATCTCCTCTGGGCATTCTTCATAGGCTCTGGTAATCTTGGTGACCTCTACCGAATCCCATCCCTCATACTCATTCAAGCGGAATCAACTACCTCTCGTAAGGACAAGATAGTTGACCTTGCCATTCCAGGCCTTCCCACTCACCCCAAGTCTAAACAAGCCCTTGTGCCTATGAGTGAGGTTAATTTATCTTGGTTAATGTGAAATACATCCTAGTCATCTAAGTACATTACTTTAGTTTTCAGTTGTTAGAATCACTTTTGAAGGTTACCCGGTTTACCTCTTTGGGCTTCGACCCCTAACAAAAGCCACTCTTCTAATGGATAACATACTACACAATCTAAACTCCAAGGGTTACTCAAGTGTTACTGAACTGAACCAACGTACTCTCTCCTATCCTAGGAGGCAACAACATATAGATCCACCCCAACACTAGGAACACTACCCAAGGGAAAAACAATAATAACTTAACAAGGGAATGACCCACATCCATTGGAAGACTTTACAATTTAAACTCAAACACTCATTTCCCAAACAATCAATAACAAGAAAAATCCATATAACAATGCACTAGCAATGAAAATTACTAAATTTGGATATCTTAAATCCATATTACTATCTAATACTTCTCATGGAAATTAGAATACAATCTTTCTAAACTTTCATTACACATAATAATATCTTCATTAACATAATTACTTTTCACAATTTTATCTGATCATGCTCCATAGTTATTTCAAGTTAAATTACTGTCTTATTATTTTGCATACAATAATATATTTAAACAAGACATCAAAAGGATATATAATTAAATACATCTATTTTATTCATACATAAACTATCTTTAAAACATAAGATTAAATAGACATTGCTGGTAAAATTTTGTATTTCTAAAAAGAATTATCAAAATGTTAATTTAGTTGCACCAAAATAAAATCTATACATATACATATAGTTTCCCAATTAATAAATATATATATACATATATATTTAATATTATATTCATATAATATTAATATATATATATATATATATCTACTATTTATTTTAATCCACAAAAAAAATACTATAAAAAAAAATTAACTGAAACAAAAAAAAAATGAATTAAAAATTCGCATACAGATTAACCCAAAAATATCGAAAATCAAAATAAATAAACATAAAAAAACAATTTAAAAATCAAATAACAAAATAATATTAAAAAAAAATAAAACTAAAGAAAAATTAAAAAAAACATTAAAAAGCAGGGAACCGGACGGTACTGCTGACCCTGCTACCTGTGCCGAATGTACATACAGTACATCGGCCGACAAAGTACTAAGGGAGGCTGTAGTCCCCACGGGACAGTGCATACCCCCAAGTGGTGGGCACACTGCCCAGTGGGTACTGCGTCCTCCATACAAAAAGGACAGTGGGGGGGTCCAAACCTCCCCACAACTTGCAAATTTTTTTACATCCAAAAAAAATAAAATACAATAATTTCGTATGCACAGTACGAACCTCAGAAATTCGCCGTACAACGTTTTTTCTAAAAAATCAAAATGCAAAACTTAAGTTTGAAATTTCATATATTTGTAAACATATATTATTTGTATCATATTTGAAAATATGATACATGTAATGTATATTTACATTTTTTATTTTTTTTTCAGAAACAATTTTACTAGTAAAATTGAAAGAAAAATTTAAATAAACCAGTAATAAAATTTGACAATAATTGAATATCTTCTTACATTCGAGAGATTAAAATTTGAATTCCAAAAAGAAATCATTCCTTCATGTTTCAAATAATTTAAACCAAAGAAAGGAAATAAATTGTTCTTGATCTTTTCAAAAGAATTTTCTAAAGAGGGTTTGTGTTTTGAAGAACAGATCTGAATCCTAAATGTTGAAGTTCAACCTAGGGTTTTAAATAAATCACAAATTTGCAATTTCTATCATTTAGAAAAATAGATAATCTAAGAACAATCAATCATAGAATGAAAGGAAAACCTGGTATTTGAAGCCATAGGAAATAACAAGGATTCTTGATGCAGAGCCTCCCTTAAGGACCTCACAATTCTTCTTCAACAATGCAATGAATTCCAGCTAGCACTGATCCAAGAGCTCCACCTTCTTCAACAGAATTTATTTTCTTTCAATTCAATTCTACAAAAGAAATGCTTCAAACCCTTTCCTGATGCAAACTTTTCCAAAAATTTCATGCCTGTGAAAAAAAAGAAAGAGAAGAATCCCCAAAACTTTTCTGCCCTAACCTTTAAAACATCATTTCCTCATAACTCCAAAAATAACCTAATGCAACACTAATTCACATTCAATGTAAAAATTAAATTTATATATTAATTTCATTTCCCATTTCAGAAAACCCTAATTTGCCTTTAAAATAACATTTCAATTTCCTTTAAATTTAATTTAAAACAATCCAAAATACATACTTAATTATTTTAAATTATTAAATAACTAAATCCAATCCTTTGAGATTAAATTTAATTAATTTACTTTCAATTATTTAATAACTAAATCTAACCCTTTCAAGATTAAATTTAATTGATCAAATAATTTAAATTCAATTTCTATTTATAAATTTAAATATAACAAATAAGCATAACTTTAATACAATATAAAATAATCATCACTTCCAACCAATGCAATTTTCTAAAAACAAAACCATTTAGAAGTAAGCACTTTTCACAAATTACATAACATTAAATAAGGTAAGACATGACTCCATAATCAAGACTGACGACACACTAAGGCTAGGGTGTAGACCTAACACATGTTACCTAGCTACTATCTCCCATTCAGCTTAACCGTTGGATTGACATGCTCAAACCTGTGAAACCAGGTGGAGTCGATGTCATGTACCTACAACCTGAAACCAAGTAAACAACATAATGTATCCAGCATATAATTCACACTGTGAAGAAGAAATCACGGATTCGCAGGACGCTCGCAAGCGAGTGATGCGAACCCGTCCTCTTCACCAATACACTCACCAAGGACTGACATTGTCATCATAATCAATACTCGAATATATAATCTCATGATAACTCTACAACATCATTAATCCATTAAAGCATGTGAAATAAAATCAGATAATCACATCACACAATAATAGTTGTCACTCAAAAGTAGTGATCAAAACATCATAACAAGATGTGTCAAGTATCAAAGTAGTTGCAACCCAAGCAAAGCATAAAACAACATGAAACAAGAAGCAAAATGGAGGGGTATTACATCTACAAAAGCTAAAGAGAATCACATTATGGCAGCCTCATATGCGTTAATGAAATCACATTCTGACAATGTCTACAAGCATTAAGCAATGAAATGCAGCTATCAAGAGTACGCACAAAATGGTTTTATAAATCATACATGGTTGTAGGTGATTATCTTGCAATCAACATGTAGGGCAAGAAGTTGTCAAGAGTTATAGAACAATCAACTCAGAAAAGACGTTAAGAAAGATCAATATGAAGCTATGAATGATAAGCTATGAAAAGTTAAATTCAGAAAGGGAGGACAGATCAAGTGATAAAGTATATAGTTATCTTGAAGCAACTAGTGTTATAAAAATAAAAATAAAGCAGAATACTTCACTTGAATACAAAAATTGCATCATTATAGGTTCATTTTAAGTAAACAATGCATCATAGTGTTAATGTTTTCGTCTGAAAGAGATTCAAACAGGAAAACAAAGCTGATGGTATATGTTTTCAAATAAACAAGCATCATACCTTTTGAGAACAAAAACTTGTGTACAATAATTTTTTCGCTAACAGTGTGAATATGTTCATATTTGTGCTATGGTAAATACATTTTTGGAGAGATGAAGAGCAGAGAAAAACTTTTGTAAATGCAAATTTGGAAATGTAGAATTCAAGGTGTAAACATTTGTAGTTTTTATGAACATAAAAATGAGGGAATAAGTGAAGTTTTCTTTGTATACAAAATAAATTTCAATGATCATGCTATAGGCCTCCATAAAAGTGAATGTGAAACCCTTAGGTATAGATAAATTTTTGCTTTGTCATACTCATAAATTTGAAAACCCAGATTCAAGTGGGGTTTTGAGCATAATGGAACATAGAGGCTGATTCATGGCCATAAGCATAAACAAAACCCTTTATCACCTGTGGCACACAATATGGTCGCGGCTCTAAGATACATAGGAGCTTGTATTTTTTGAGGAGATGTGAAAAACGTATGTGTATACAGAGGAAAGCACAAGAAGATTAATCTCATAGTCATTAGAGAAAAGTGAAAGTAGGAAAGGCAAGAGTCAAATGAAAGATTTATAGGTTTCCTTGATACCTACAAAGCATGAAATCCAGAAGCCAAGCCAAAGATGGAAAACCCAATTGGAGTCTTCTTAGCTACGACCAATCTCATTTTTTTTATCATAAAACACATGAAATCTTCAAGGGAAAGAAATATATCTCTCAAAATATAGAGATGAAATAACAGAGTGAAGCAAAGTAAGTGCCACAAGCTCATTTTTCTGTAACATGCTCAAGTTCGAGCTTTTTTTTTTCAGATAAATGATGTAAAAGCAATAAATAAAAGCTTATCAAAACTTTTGAGATCATATTTTTGTTAGAAAAATTCAAGAAGGAGCCTCTGAAACCACATAAATCCGCCATGGAAAGCTTCAATAGTGCTTCCTCAAACCCTATGTCGGCTAGCTCTAGCTTCTTCGAGAAGTCTCAAAGAGCAAATGAAATAATATTTTCATCCTTTGCTTTTAATTTTTAGGTTTTTCCCCTAATGCTTTGTTGGAGGAAGGTAATTTTTTGCCTTATGTTTTTTTTGAAAAACTTTGTTCTTTTTTGTCTAGGTCGTGGCTTTAGTTATTTATTTTTTATTTTTGAATAATCTTCAAAAATTAAATTTAGGACTTGAGAGTTGTCTTCAAAGTCTTGTTTATATTTGATTTAGTCAAGTAAAATTTTATTTTTGCATTTAAATTCAAGATTTGTAAAACTATATTAAAGTGGTGGAAATATAAATCACTTTAATATAAGTTATTTATAAATGTAAAATAAAATTTCTATAGTTAATGATAGTCAAAGGGATGTGTTTAAAGTTTTCAACGCATGAAAAAGAGGGAAGATGGAGATATGCTTGAATTTATGGTTTGCAAACATGTGCCAAAGTTTTAGGAGTTGTTTCGACTAATCTTAAGACTAAGGAGAGCATATAGGAGCATTTAATTGCTTTTTGAAGCAAATAGGAGTTTTTGGAGGGTTGTTTCATGAGTCATCATGTTTGACAAAGTCAGATTGGACTTTTTCACCCATTTGGAGCCTTTTTTGATGAAGATGTAGATGTTATTTTTTAGGCTTTATGGAGGCATACGACCCAAGAAGTTTCCAGGAGCTATTTTGGTGGATATTTTTGGGAGTTGATGGATTTAGTCACTTGTGTGACTCATTTGTAATCAGTTCTTACTTGGTGCTTGTTTCTAGGTTAGTGACTTTTACAGTCCTTTGACAGAGAAAAGCATATTTATGTAACTCTTTTGACTTGAATGATAGTAGATTCCTTGAAAATCAATGAAGTAAATTATTTTACCTTCTCAATTCTTCTGTTATATTGTGTGAAAGTATTTGATAGATAAGATTACTTGTGAATTTTTTCTAATTCCTTCTGATTTATGTCTCAAAGTTAGCACCTTTTGTAGAAATACATGCATGTTGCAGTTCATAAGTTCTATCAAAAAGTGCAAATGCTTATAGTTGTGAAAGTCATTTTTCCCTCTAAGAGTTTAGCATTTTAAAGGTCTTCTTATGAAATACTTACGCAGAAAGAATATGAAGTTGAGTTGTGTGAGTTGAGATTTGTCATTTGATTAGTTTGTGTATGTAAGTTGTTTACAAGTCAGGTTAACATCTAGGTGTATCACCATGGAATAGTTTTTTATCAATTTTCATTTTAAGTTTTCCCTCTCTCTTTTCCTTCAAAACCATTAGAATAGGTGATACCAAGAGGAATTCAGCCTTCTCTGGAGGTTGACCTCTACCTATCAAATCCCACACTTTGAGAGGTCTTCCCATGTTACACTGGAATGATGAATTTCATATTCAACAAGGTGCAATTTCAGTAGATAACAATTACCATTATTTATTTTCCATTGTCTAAATATTTGTGTATGATCTTGTATTCTCCCATGAATGTATGTTCAAAATCAAAGGAACCCCAATCATCTTCTAATAGCTTTGTGACTTCTTCAATGTGTTTTTCTTTGCCTTTCTGTTGCACAGGTTCCACTTATGTAGTTGGTGTTAATGTTTTCAAGGGGTTGTCTTTGTTTTTCACAAGTTGTAAGACACTATAAGGCTCATTATCAACATCCAATGTTCACACTTTGTTGTTGTAGTCATACTTCATTTTATGATGAAGTGTAGAAGGCACCACATGCATCTCATGAATCCAAGGCCTTTTGAAAAGAGGATTATAGGAAATATCGTGAGGCATAACATGAATAGGGGTCTGTAAAGTAGCCTTTCCAAATGTAATAGGTAAAGTGATCACTCCAAGTTATTTCTTTCCCACATTATCAAATCCCTTAATAGATAAAGAGTGGGGTTGATTTTTTTATTTATCAACATGAAGTTTATCCAAAAGGCTTGCAGTACACACAATTAAGGTTGAGCCATTGTCAACAAGGGTTCACTTTATCCCTTTGGTTTTGTATTGAGCTATGATCATAAAAGGATCATATTGTTTTTACGCTTCCAAAGCAAGGAGCTCACTTTGGTGGAAAACAATGTTAGTGTTTATTACTTGAATCATAGTTGCTATGTCATTCGGTTACACATTATAAGGGATAGGAACTTGTTGTAAGGTTGTTTGAAGTATAGTGTGATAATTAGGTGAATTCTAAATTAAATCCCATAGGGATATCTTTGTGGGAGTATTCTTAAGTTGTTAAATAAGATCATACTCCTTTGAACTATGTGAATTTAAATGGGGAGCACCAAGAAAAATAGAATTAGGAAATGGGAGGGATGTTGAAGATGTTTTTCTTGGTTGTGGATTGTTCCTAGCATTGTATGTACGATCAATGGTATTGAACTCAGTTGCTGTGAAACATTGTTCTTAGGTGGTTCAAGGATAAGGACAGGTTTGTTTTGAACTTGTGGTTTATGAGAGGGTGGATAAATGATAATTTAAGGCTCGAGAGAGTACTCCAAGGGGTATCTAATGTGTATAAACTCAGAAGAATTATTGTTATTTTTAGGATCTCTTAGTGAAGAGAGTCTAATGTTACTTCATAATCTTCATCTAAGGAATTACCATTGTCAATTTTCTCATTTTCTTGTACCATGATATCTTCCAAAGGGGGAAAGTCTTTACGAGAACTACAAACTAAACATTCATGAAATTCAAAGGTTGGTTCTTCTTCAATGACTTCATCACATGTAAGGGAGTTATCAATGGTTGGAATATCTTGTTCAATAAGGTTTTCCCTGGAGGAAGAGAAAAAAATAAGATTCTCACCAATCAAAGTATCATCCTTACAACTGGGATAGTTACTAGGAGAGGAATAAATGTGATTGTCTTTTTTATCTGTTTTCATCCTCTTTCACTAGGACATTCTCACAAGAAAGGATTGAATGGAGACTAGGTACGGTAATGTTTAGGAATGTTTCTATGATCTCATTCTCTTGTGCTATGATATCTTCCCAAGGGGGATGAGGAGAAGAACAAGCAATACCTTCATGATTCTCAGTGATTGTATCTTCTTTCACCAAGATACCTTTGTAGCTAAAAGGAGAGGTATTGGGAGAAGAAACATTATGATCATCATGATTGTCTATTCTTGCAACATCTTCTATCACATGATTTCCACAAATAGGAGAGATAAGAGGGGGTGTAGGTTTAAGGCAAGCATCACCATTTTCACTCTCTTGCGCTAAGAGACTCTCATAACTAGGCAATGCTTTGAATGTATGACTAACATTCTTATTGACCAAATTTTTCTTTGCAAACTTGGAAAATATCGAAACTAACTTATTTGAAAAATAAGTTATGTAATCTTAAAATGCAATGTAAAGGCCTAGAATGAAATGCAATTTTCATATTTCAACCTAGGTAATTTACTGGTTACTTTATGTAATGATCTAAAAATGAAATGTTGTGAATGGAATTAAGCAATGCATGAAATGAGGCTCCTTAAGATAGATTTAATGAAATTCATGTAACAAAAATTCAATCCATTGAATCAGGTAACCAATGGCAGCAAACATAAGCACATAAAAGTAGATTTAAACCCTGAAAATTGTAGCTTCAAACTCAATAGGGAATAAGACTTAGGTAATGGAATCTTGGTCCTAATGAATGAATTTGAGGGTTCTAGAAACTGAAATAGAATGAAATCAACTCAGACATGAATTTGAGGTGAAAACCCAGAGAGGGACTAAGACGCTAGTAAGGGCATTTTTGTCCCAATAGATGTTTTTTCATAAAAATGGAAAATTTTGAGTTGTTTACAGTGTTCCCAAGTTGCCTACCTAGGGACCTAATTTTTGGAAACACAAAATTATGCAAATGAATGCAAGAAAATGTAACTAGTAACAAGAAATTGGATGCAAAAGTGAATGCATTTTTTTCCAATTTTGAATGTAATAACAATGTTCCTAAATGCAATTAGGATGATGAACAATGCAATTTTTTTAGTTTTTCAATGAGATAAGAATTATGTAAGAAATGTAACCTATATGCACGTTTACTAATGTAAATGAGAAACCCTAGATGCACTTTCACTAATGCAAGATGCAATGCAAGAATGAATGCAACCTTGTATTTATACTTATCTATGCTTAATATCCTGAAATTATATCACACCAACCTGCCATATGAATTCATTAAATGAAGGAGGCTAAATCCCACAAGAATTTGAATTTGGACCCCAAAAATAACCCTAGGAGGACTAAGATGCCCTAGGTGGCGTCTTAGTCCCAAGGCTTAAATCTCGGGGAACAAACTCCAATTAAGGGCCTTTTTAGGTGGTTTCAAAATCAGGGTCCCAAGACCCATGGAGGACAAAGATGCCCTAGGTAGCATTTTAGTCTCAATCCAAAAATTAGGGACAGAGACACAAACATTAAATGATCATTTATCTTTTGAGGTTTGTCGATATTTTTCATAAAAATATGTATTTTATTAGGCTTGTGGAAGCAAAATAGGACCTAATTAAGCCATAAAGAAGCATAAATAAAGAAAGGTGGGCCTAAAAAAGTGTTAAAATTAAAGGGTATGCATTTTAATACACTACACTTTCTTACTTATTTCGGGTCTATGATTTGTTCATTCCTCTTTTCTGAATAGTTATTGTTTCTCCTTTTGTTTCTATAGTCACTAGCAAAATGTTCTAGATTGCTGCAATCACAAAAAATAAGGTTTTTCCTTCCATAATTTATTTAATTCAATCTATATTCACATTAATTAGCCTTGTGTCCAAACAAGTTACAGTCATAACATTAGCCATTAAATGATAAAGATTCCTTTTTAAACTTTTGACTTCTACAATTCATAGCCTTATGTCCAATATTCTTGCACTTAAAACATTTTCCAATAAATGATAATGCATCAATATATTCTATCATTAAAAGATAAGTACCTTTGAGCATAAGATGTCCTTCCGATATTGCTTCTTAAGACCTTGATTTATCCATATTTTCACCGAGTCTTCTTGTCAGGAGGTTGCTTCATTTTTTAAATCTATCCTTATTCAAACAATCCTTAATTCTCTTCGCGCTCCACAATACCTTTCTTAGTTCTCCTTCCCATACTTACATCTTCACATATTCACTTCACTTCCCATACCATCACACACACACACTCACTTTTATCCTTCAAAGATTCTTACATATATGCAAGTATATCTCATTCATCAATTAGGTTGGCCTAATTAGATGAAAACAACTCGATGAAAAATACTCTTGTCACCACCATATAAGATTTAAAGAATTGTTATCAATGCAGTGAATCATATCAAGTCAACGTAGATCTATATAAAACATCCTCAAAGTATATTTGATCTTCTTAATGCATGTTGTATGTTAGGTCAGCCAAGACTAGGACCTAAACATAGAAACTCTAAACCAACATACACTTCTCAAAACATACACCTTCTAGATCTTACATCAATTTATCATCACATTAACATAATAGAGACTACCATTAGAACCAAAACATTAGAATATTATTCTTAATAAAATGTGGAATCTCCCACACTGATATGCTAAGTAGAGAAACAACTATAGAACACAGAGCTAAACTTTTTCAATGATAATTTTTTTCTCTCAACAAAAAGCTTCTCAAGATCCTAGATATACCTATTTGAATGAGTCATAATAACATGTTTAAGATATCAGAGTCATATCTTTTATTTCAGTGAACTCCAGACTC
This sequence comes from Sequoiadendron giganteum, assembly GCA_007115665.2. Lineage (NCBI taxonomy): Eukaryota > Viridiplantae > Streptophyta > Pinopsida > Cupressales > Cupressaceae > Sequoiadendron > Sequoiadendron giganteum. The sequence goes on along the minus strand of CM021104.1, from coordinate 504,952,066 downwards.
AAAAACCTACACACTAATTCATTAGTAAATAACACTTCTGATAGAGATTAGATTTTAGTATACCAAGTAAGCTTCCCATACAGCTGCCACCATGTTGACATCAATGAAAAAAATAGAATAACAAGATCAAACCATATACACTTCATGCTTATGTTGCAAGGCTCTATATTTCTAACATATAATGCACCATGCTCTTGAACTCATGGTAAAAAAACCATCCTAGATCATAGTAAAGATGTGCATAAGCATGCTATGACCCCATGCATAGATGATCCTATGATGATCCATCTCCCTCATCATGTGTACGAGTCCCCCATCTAGGTGTGCTCCCCCACCATCTAGGACTAGTACTAGTGCTACCATAAATATCATGATTTGTCTCAAAAGTGGCGATCATGCGTAGAGTAGCCACTGTAGCTCAATACATGGCCCCATGATATCCTCCTGAATTAATCCTCCAAGAAAGTACTATATATCTACTCTCATTTTCCTATATGAACGATCCTCTATCAAATGGATAGTCTTGCCTCAAATGGGAACTCGAAGAAAGTGATGAACATCATCCAGAGTGATCATCATCTCACAAGTCAATAGATGAAAGGTGCAGGTATCCACATCCCACCTCTTTGCTAATTCCATTAGCATGGCATCATGGTATTTCATAAAATGCATTAGATACACCAAATATATCCTAGTAGCCTATAAATTTTATGTATCCTCCTCTGACAATGTTGTGACTAGATCTCGTAATCGATAGAATAATCTGTTGTTGAGACGTCGTGACTGAGGAGTAATCAAACAAAAAACCAAAAATATCACCTATAAGCCTTCTAAAATCTTAAATCTATACATCAATAGTCAAAACTTGTGAAATTTTTTCTCTAAGGTACTTGTCTAAGGCGCCTAGAAACTTTCTTTCCTTTTTGGGACACTTCATGAAAATGTGGGACACTTTGTAAAAAAATAGGAAACTTTGTGAAAAAAATGGACACTTTGCGATTTTTTCTTCTAGGGTCCTAAATCTATCTAGAGATATGTAAAATATAAAATAAATGTGTAAAAATGAAGCTACGATAGAAATGAATCCACTCACCGGATGTTGTAGATCACCCCACACTACCTTCTCGTGTAGGCTCTCAAGTTTGTGAGGCACATATGGTTGTACTACAATTTACTTCAATTTACTTCAAATTTTACTCTTACATACTTTCAAATTAGGTCATTTACATATTATGGTTTAAAGTTCTTTTTAATTGAAACTAACATATTGGGGGCTAGAGAACTCTATTTTTGATGTCGTTGGTTGCATTAGATTGACAATTCCACTCCCAGTCTCCTCAAATGTCTATCACTATGTGGTATGGTACTTGGAAATACCCTATGATACAACTTATGGAAATCGATGTGGTTAGACTACTACCTTAATTCCACCTCCATAAAGCAAGCAGAATCAAGGGGGCATACATCTACCCTCAAATTTAATTTTTTAGAATAAGTTAGATAAGAGGATTTTTGAATGACTAATGAATTGGTTTTTTAGGATGAGGTTCCTAAGATTTTGGTTTTGCAAATGGCTGCAATGGAGGCTTCATTCTCCCATGTTTCCAAATGAATCCATATGAGTACCCTTTTATGAGATAAATTTTATTATTCAAATTCCTTTAGATTGCATATGCACGTAGAGTCATATGGGTGCTAAAGTGGGGGCTAAATTTAGTGTAGAAAAGTGTACTCCCTTCTTGGAGATGGTACAATTTTACACTTAGTTAGGACCTATTTTAGTACCCTTTCATTCATGACCCTTTAAATCATCATTAATAGGCCCATAAGACCCTTTATTTTAGATCCCAAGGCTTATTTCAATTGAAATCCTAACAAAATAAACAAAGGCATTTAATCTTCTAATGCCTCGACATTTTCTCACCTTGAAAATCTAGGGTGGGACTCATATGCCACCTTGGGTATATGAGTCCCCTAGGTGGGACCCATACACCACATTGGGTGTATGAGTCTCGGATGGCCCCTTTTTAGGGTTTGAGCAGGAAATTTAAGTTTTCAATTCAAATGTCTGGCTAATGTCAGAATTTGGGATCTAATAAATGATAAATTAGATGAAGTGCCTATATAAAAAAGGTTTCAAATCATTATTTCACCTAGATAGAAAATTAATTCAAGTGCTAATCGATCCTAGAAATTTCAAGCAAGAGCATTCAAGAGAGATTTTCAAGTATTCAAGAACAAGGAGAAAGTAAAGTTCAAGTCTTGGAGCAGAATTATATTGTTTTTGTAGGTCTTCAGGATCACTTTTATTCAAAATCTAGCATTGTCAAGGATTGATGATTATTGCCTATGGAGAATCATGATGGATTCTAGGTTGGGGAGATACAACTAGCCATTGAACCAAGCCTAATGAATTGTTTTATAAGTGATTCCATCCTCCATTATCATTCTAATTTCTACCTAGAGGAAGGTACATGCATTGTTGTGTCTTATTAAGGTGATTAGAGATCTCCTAAAGTTATTCATCATCTCTATGTTTCATTCATGCATCTTATTCTAACACATTATAATAGGGTTTTATTGCACTTAAGATCTCCTAATATTAGATGCACTTAAGGTTAGGAATTCCACTCACATTTACTTTCAAGATCTATCATTTCTATCAAGGTTTAACTGCCAAAATATGCGTTTGACTGAGGAAGCCCCCCATAAGAAAATCAATACAATATTCTATTAAATTGCAGATTTTTTAGTAGGTTTAAATCCGAAAACAAGATTTAGAAGGGAGAATAGAGATAGGAGAACATATTCAGATCTTGAATTTTTGAAAAATCAAAATGGGACTAAATTTCCACTTGTGCATGTGAGTCATAGTATAGCACTTTTTCTAGATTTCAGAGGATTCAGACTTGTCACTATAAAATTCCAATTTCTGCCCAAAAACCCTAAACTAGGACTAAATTTCCCCTATTGGCATATGAGTCCCAGTGTGCTTCAAAAGTCATAATTTTGGGAGTGCAGAACTTGTTTCAAGCTTCTTTAGTTTTCCAGGTGCCCCTCTATCCTTTCTCAATTCATTATTTTTATTTTCAATTTCATACCTTAAGTTGCATAGTTAGATTTGCATATCATTTGCATCTTCTTCTTTCCAAGCCTTTTTTTGGTGGTGAACCCCCTTTTAATCTTTAATCACACCTACGAAGACCTTATAGTAGTTATCTTTACCCTAATCCAATAAATAGGTTGAGATCTCTAGGGTTTCCTTGAATGCAATAGAGTGAAACAGGTCTTAACCCTAGTTCCATCTTCTAAAAGGTGGGACCCTATTCCCTTCATTTCAGTTATTATAATATTTTGATGATAGGAAATTCTCAATCTTGACTTTGTGTGGTATTGTCTTCAATATTCTTTGGTTCATGCTCTTGACATGAATCAATTTCAAAAAAGGGATTTCTTGTAAAGGATCCTTGGATTTCCTCAAAATGTGGACATATGTGTGATAGCTCTTGGCTTAGATTGTTTGCATTGGGTATAAGTGTTGAATTAAGAGTCTCTTGATCATCAATATGTGCTATTGTGAGGTTGAATAATGTCAGAATATCTTGGAATGGATTATTGCTAGAATTTGGTGATTGATTTTGATCATTCTTGGGAATAAATTATTGATGTATGTCCTCTTGCTCATTGGATGATGTAGAGATATTGTCAACATGATCATTGGTAGATGGCTCTTGATTATTGTCTTCAAGTTTTGAGATTGAGACATTGTCACTATTATCATTAGTAGTTGGAAATTGAATGTTTTCTTCAATATCTATTTCTCCTTGATCAATAAGGTATTGGATGATATTTTTTAATTTAAAATAGTTTGATGCATCATGACCTTTTTCTTTGTGGTATTCACAATAAGTGTTGTCATCAGACCTAGACGTTTTGAAGATAGGTTCATAATTGCCTATTGATTTTGGAAGTGCTATAAGTTTATCATTTACAAATGTTCTTAACACCCCTCAATTGTCCCCCTTAAAGGAGTGTATTTTCATTTAGTCATGTGGTTGGATTGTAAGGCTTGTTGTGGTGGAGTTGATTGTTGTATTTGAGATGGAATTTCTTGTTGGTTTTTAGATTCATGATTTTGATGATGTTGTAGTTGATGATTTTTATGTGGATATTATTGATTTGGGGGTTGATATTGTTGATGGATTTATTTTTGATGTTGGGTGATTTGATTTTAATTTTGTGACAATTGATGTTATTTATTCACTTGATGTTGTGGAAATAGACTTTGTTGTTGATATGAATCGATGTTTTGATGACCATGGAAGTGTTGTTGGTGTGGATATTGAGGTGTTTGTGGAATGATGTTTGTTTGTTGTTGATATTCAATATCTTGACATTGAACCTATTGTTGATGATATATCATGTTTTTATGTTGTAAGTTTAGAAGTCTCTGCTGATGTTGTGGTTGTATATATACAATGTCTTGAAATTGAACTTGTTGTTGATGATATGTCATATTTCCATTTTTTTCAAGTGTGTCAACTATTTTCTCAAGTGCATATAGGGAAATTTGATGTTATAGATTTTGTCCTTGATGGTGATTTTGATATGAATGAGGATTTTGATTAAAATAAACCATATGACAAGATGATCCAAAACTTTGATTAGGGGAATCCATAGTTGATATATCATTGAAATTTGTAGTATATGATGACCCCATGGGTGTATAGATTGGAATTGGGTTTGGGTGATGGATTGATATTCACATGTTCTAGGGATAGTTGGATGTTTTGATATGATGCTAATCTTTAAGACACAAGGTGTACAATATAGGATTGATATTTTGCTCTATTTTTCTAGAGAGTATGTTGATAATCTACTTGAACTAGCCTTGAGGTTATAAGAAAAGGTTGATGTTGATATCCTATAAATTGAGAGAAAGAGGATAATCCAAGGGCAGGTGTATGGAAATGGGTAGCCAATTTGCGGCCACTTTCAAAAAAAAGTTTTGAAAAGTCATAACGTGAGCATGTTATAATGCACTCGCATTATAATGCGCTCATGTTATGACATGTTAAAAGAAAAAACAAAGTTAAACTCATTCATTTTCATTTCAACTATGTTTTTTCTTGTGCCCGCTACCAAAACCCCCATTTTTCACGCTCATGTTCTAGGAGGAGGCATTGTGCAAAAATATTCACCAACGATTGCTATTTATTCACAATGATGGTGCCACGATGATGAGGAGGTGTGAGAGGTAAGGATTGTTTTCTTTTTGTTTTGAATTTGCTAGTTTTAGGTTGAATTTGTTAGTTTTAGGTTCTATTTGATATATATTTGTTTGAATTTTTAGGAGATGCAAATCAACCTACAAACCCTCAAAATCCTCAACAAGAAGGGAAACCAAAACAACAACCTCCTCCACTAATCACTCAACCCCCTCCTAGCACTCAACAAAATTTAATGAGTGAAATTGAGAACAACAAAAAGAAAATTAAGGATTTAATCAGTAGGTTGAGTGATCCAAATGGTTCAACAATAGAAAGAATTACCCTAGCAAGCTCATTGAAAGATATGTTAACAAATTTTGATTCAATTAGCAAAAAAATAACTAGATGGCAAGATAGGAGGCAGGCGGCTAGGGATTATTATGCAAATAAACTATCATATAAAGATGTAAATGATTTAAAAATTACAAAAGGTGATTTGTGCTCATTATTCACTGACCCATGCACAAATAAAAATCTTAACCTCAATGCAAAGAGGTTTCCTATTCATTAGTGCCACCACCAATAGATTAGGGACCATTTTTATGATAGGTGGTACATGGTCTTTGATTACCCATCGTGCAACAATTGTGAAGTACAACAATATTTCCCTAGGATACTATATAGTGAGTTCATATTGAACAAAATCCCAAATTATTTTGATATGAGGGACTTCCAGGGGAGAGGTGGGGGGTCGGCTCAAGATAGACCCAGTGCACAGCCGGATCCTACACGGGAAGGGAGATGAGCTCTCATTAGGATGCCTTGTGAGAATGTTGTTATGCCTTCCATCGTGAAGGAGAGTGTCAACCTAGAGACTTTGAAGGTGATCAAAACTTTGACCTAGAGTGTCATCCATCATACTAGCCCTATTCTACAGTGCCATCCAAGGGAGTCTTCGAGTGGTGGCCTTAAAACCCATGTGTGTCAATCTTGCGGTTTGACCTGTTCATATGACCCCATCGACACTCAGGAGACTGCTACATAGGATTTGTCTACATCTATGGAGATGGAGAGGGAAGATGAAATTTTGCTTGAGGTTTATGGCATTGATAGTCAAGTAAAAGCTTGCATGTTGATTGAATTTAATTTATTAAATTTTGATTTTGAAATGCAAGATTAACTTAAAATGTTTTATGATTTTAATAAAATTGTAGTTTCACAATGTTGAGACTGGATACACTGGCCCCCCACCTACCTATTTTTATAGTACACCTATGGCTGGGGTATGTAATTAGTAAACCATTATAAATTTATTACATGTTAATAGAATTGTTTTATGACTGGTATTTTAATATGTGATTTTGGATGTTCAACAGGCTAATATTGGAGGTTTCGAGGGAACACCTTCCAGTGCCAGTGGATTTACTCAAACCTATAGGGAGGTAATAGAATAAAGAGTTTAACTAATGAATTGTACTTAATAGATTTGTGTATTTTATATGCACATCATTGATTACGTTGAATAATTTTTTGTTTTTATTTTCATATGTTGCAAGAAGAAACACCTCTAAATGTGACAAGGGAAATGCAAATCAGTGTTTCATCTAATATACAATCCTTGATGGCTCTGATAGGGGAGGTATGAGGTAAATTAGTAAATTTCAATTTACATTCGTTATTATAGATGTTAGGTAGTGAAAAATCAAACGATTATTATTTCGTAGTTTAATTTCTATCTGGATGGTTTATACAGGGCTTGAGCATGCTTGAGTATGGATGTGTGAATATTTCCCTCATGGAGAGAGATCATGAGATGGCGGTAAGTGATTATTTTGTCGAATATATTATTTTTATAATGTAATTTCTATATATTCATGTCTTCTTATTGTAACAGTTAAAACTTCACCATGAGCTAAACACTAGGAGGACTAGTAGGAGCACTCCTCAAGCACATCACAAATGATTGATAGACCTATCACCATCTGATCAACAAACAAAGGTTAAAAAATTATTTTTAGAGCATGAAAAGCAATGACTTTTGATTCCAGAGCCCTTTGTTGTATGCCTACATGGCAGTTTTGTACATATTTTGTATTGGACATATTTGAAATTGTATGCCTATATGGCATTATTGTAAGCCTATATGGCTATTTTGTACATATATTTCATAATTATACTGACATATATTTTTGTATGCCTACATGGCTATTTGGTTAATACAAATATCTTTTATCGATGGTGTCCATATTTGTATTCTAAATTGATGGTTCAATAGATATGAGTTACTTGTATTCAAGTTTATACTTTACAACTTATGTGTATACTTTGTGACTTACGTGTTTTCATGCGTATACTTTGTATTCATGCATATACTTTGTATTAATTTTTGTATACTATGTATTTGTGTGTATACTTCAAGGCTTACGTGTTTTTGAGTACTTGTGATTCCCTTATTCACATGTGCATGCTTGAATTATTCACATGTATACTTATTAATTGGTTAGCCCTAGCATTGATCATTGTTGTCCTTCATGGTTTTTCTTGAATATTAATTGATTGATGCTAAACAACTTTATCTAAAAGCAAAAAACACGTCTATTTAACAAAGAAACATGCTCTCAATCACTCTTCCAATTGCAAAACACCATTGGGCAGCATTTACTAGTTTGCAAATCCACAAAATCCATAATTTTTAGGGAGTGATTGACCCTCTAAACCCTCACTTTTCTCAAATTTCATGAGGATTTATTGAAACCCATATACAAATGTCATACAACCTCAAAACCTCTTCCAACACTCTTCATTCTACCTGCAAAAACTTAATTGACCACAAAATTATGTTGCCCCTTGACTTTACCCACTTTTACTCCCTCAAACCTCTCTTTTTCATTCAAAACCCCTCTATTCCCAATTAGGGCATCATGTCATAACATACTTTTGACCTCCCTTGTCCTTGTAGACCATTTGAACACATCAAAATCCAAAACCTCACCCTATTTCCAACCTATTCTAACTTATTCTCAAGCAATTTCTTCTTTTCACCTCGTCTAGCCTTGCTTTTAAGGCCTAAATTCTTAATTTTGAACATGGGCAGCATTAGTAATCTCTTTCAATGCTTTTACCAATGCTATTTTCTTATTTGTACTTACATAATAGACTCAAATGACCCCACACTAACTGAAAACTAAAAGCAAGATTACAAAATGGGTTATCATGGCCTTATTTGACATTATAATGACTAAATCTACTGAACTAGACCTTCTTCATCAAATGGAGGAACAAGGTGCTCTACACCAATGATCATAAACTTATTGTGTGGAATACTCAGACTTCTCAACCATCATGTGTATGTTTCTCTTTTCCCTTGTTTTGCATGCCATCATAAGGGATCAAGTCGATTGAACGTAGCTCAGATAAATTTCGTTTGTTTGGGTGCAAAAGAGGACAATGCCTAGAGTAAACCTACCTATTAGGACATGTTGGAGTAGTTAGTTTGGTCACAAGAATTGCAAGATGAAAGTTGCACCACTTTGCAACTTTACACTCCTTCCATTTGACACTTTTTCGATCAAGTAAAAACTAGACACCACAAGAAAATAACTCCCGGATAACAAAAATTGAGAGAGGTTACTATAGAGGGGCTCAGTGCAATCCCGTAGGCTCAGATGAAGATTTTTTAAGTGTCACAGTTTCTGAGTAATAGCCCGTCAAAGTTTGCTTCCCTTTTGCACTTTGGACCCTTAAGGGATCGATCCGGTTGAATGTAGATCAGAGAAATTCCACATGTTTTTGTGTGAAAGAGGACCATTCCTAGTGTAAAAATACCTATTTGAATGTGTTGGAACAGTCTGTTTGGTCACACAAGTTGTAGAACAAAATTTGCACCACTTTGCAACTTTGCACTGCCTACATTTGACATTTTTTCCATCAAGTGAAAATCTGCCACCACAAGAAAACCACTCTGAGATAGCCAAAACCAAGAGAGGTTTTTGTAGAGGGGCCCAACATGATCTTGTAGGATTAGACAATAAGTTTCTAAGAATTATGGTATCCGAGTAACATCATGCTGAAGTTTTCAACCATTTTGCACTTTGGACCCTTAAGGGATCGATCCGGTGTAACGTAGCTCAAAGCGATTACGCATGTTTGGGTGTGAAAGAGAACCATGTATATCATAAAAATACCTATTCAAACACATTGGAATAGTTTTCTTGGTCACATGAGTTGCAGAACAAAAGTTGCACCACTTTTCAACTTTGTACTACTTGCATTGGACACTTTTTCCATCAAGTGAAAATCCACTGCCACGAGAAAACCACTCTGAGATAACCAAAACCGAGAGAGGTTTTTTTAGAGTGGCCCAATACAATCCTTTAAGGTTAGACAACAAGTTTTTAAGTGTTGTGGTGTCGGAGTAACAACATGCTGAAGTTTGTAGCCATTTAACACTTTGGACTTTTAAGGGATCGATCCGGTTGAACGTACCTCAGAGTGATTGTGCATGTTTGGGTGTGAAAGATGACCATGCCTAGTGTAAACATAACTATTCAAACACATTGGAACAATCTTCTTGGTCACATGAGTTGCAGAATGAAAGTTGCAACACTTTGCAACTTTGCATTGCTTGCATTTGACACTTTTTCCATCTAGTGAAAATCTGCCACCATGGGAAAAAAAATTTGAGATAGCCAAAACCGAGAGAGGTTTTCTTAGAGGGGCCCAACGTAGTCTTGTTGGATCAGATGAGAAGTTTCTAAGTGTCATGGTATCCGAGTAATAACATGCTAAATTTTTTAGCCACTTTGCACTTTGGACCCTTAAGGGATCAATCCAGTTGAATGTACCTCAGAGTGATTCCGCGTGTTTGGGTGCGAAGGAGGACAATGCCTAGTGTAAAAATACCTATTTGGACATGTTGAAGAAGTCTTCTTGGTCAGATGAGTTTCAAAATGAAAGTTGTACCACTTTGCAACGTTACACTGCTTGTATTGGACACTTTTTCCATCAAGTGAAAATCCACTGCCATGGGAAAACTACTCTGAGATAGCCAAAACTGAGAGAGGTTTTTTCAGAGGGGCCCAATACGATCCTTTAAGATTGGACAACAAGTTCTAAGTGTCGTGGTGTCCAAGTAACAACATGTTGAATTTTGCATCCATTTAGCACTTTGGACTCTTAAGGGATCGATCCGGTTGAACTTACCTTAGAGCGATTTTGCATGTTTGGGTGCGAAAGAGGACCATTCCTAGCATAAAAATGTGTATTCAGATGTGTTGAAATAGTCCGCTTGGTCACATGAGTTGAAACTCAAAAGTTGCAGCACTTTGCAACTTTGCACTGCTTGCATTTGATGCTTTTTCCATCAAGTGAAAATCTACCGCAATGGGAAAACCACTCTGAGATAGCCAAAAATGAGAGAGGTTTTTGTAGAGGAGCCCACCGCGATCCTGTATGATTAGATGAGAAGTTTCTAAGTGAAATGGAATAATTTTTATGGATTTTATGTTGTTGCCCTTGTAGATTTTGATGGAAAAGGGCATGAAAAAAGAGGTTTCACCCTAGGGTTTGATAAAATATTGCATTTAGAGGTTGGGTGATTGTCTTTTGAGTTTTTTCAAGTGATTTTAACAAGTTATGAGGTGGTGGCATTTATTTGTAAGGTGTGGAACCATTCATTTCAATAAACCCTCCTCATACTAGCATAAAATAAGGGTTTTGTGGTTTGGCATGGTGGAGTGAGTTTCTCCTGAGAAAAATTGCAGATCTAAGTGTTTGGGTACATGATAATTTCTGCCCCAACAATTTTAGGGGGTTTTTTAATGTTTAAAGGTATGTTCCTTTGTAAATTAGGCCTAGTTAGCCTAATGAGGACAACGAAGAAGGTCATTTTTGATGCACATGATCCAAGATAGTGAATATTGATTTTGAAGTATGTGTTGTAACTCAATAATAGATATCTAGATCAGTCATTTGTTTGTGAATTCATTTGAGAAGTTTTCCTCAAAACACCACTTGGAGCCACACTTTTCACTTGGAAATTCATCATAAAACCCTGTAGCAGCAACTCCACCTTTGTTTCTTGAATTCCCTTGCACATATAAACAAACACACACCTAAAAATCCTAAGACTAACTTACTCCACTAATCTAAACTGTCAAATTCGATGGAGTAGTCATTATTGGTTATCTAGACTCTCAAAACTCCAATCTTGAGGATTTATAGATCAAGTTGAGAAAAATTAGTTCAAACTAATGATAAACTCAATGGATACCCTCCTAAATAGATTCAAATGAGAGCTAATTCACTATTCTACCTTAAACTACTATACAGGTCGTACAAGTTAGTGAACAATTGGAAAAACTCATAAAATCACTAAAATAGGGACTTTATTGATTGTAAGTATTTAAGAAAACAAAAGATCTTTGTTTTTCTCAACCTTACATTCTTTAGTTCACTTAGCTAATCATCTAATGACCTCTTTGATACTTTGAATACATTTCATATGACCTTCACATGACCTTTTTCACATTGTTTACATTTCAAAATTCAAATTTTGCAAATTTGCCTATTGAAGGCATTTAGAGAACAAGGTGCTACTGCACCAAACATGAACTCCAAAATTAGAGTATTTGAGTAAATCACATTACAAGTAAATCTCATTACAATGCCTTAGGCACTTCATTCTCACAGATATTTTACAATGTCACTCATACATTCAAGATTCTATTTAAATGTCTACATCATAGGTGCTCATTATGAGGTTAACTTCAATTGAGTAACTTGATATTCCCTCACTAAGCTTCACATGATCTTTTATAATGGCTTGAAATCAGAATTGAGATTTGTCAAGATCATCAAAATAAGGATTTTGCATTGATTTTTTGGCTAATATTCTCTTTGATGGCTCATAAATTAGTATTTTCTACAACGACAGACCAATCAATTTTTAGTAGTTTACTTACAAATATGCAAAGTAAAAGAGAAAAAGAAAGAGCATCCAAAATGGAAATGAAATGAAAATAGATGGAAGGCACTTACAGATAGACATGCAGGTCTCACAACTTATTCACTCTTGGTCATACATCTTCACTAGGAATTCCAACGTACCTATTGCATACAACACCTCTCATGAATAGAGTAAGTTGAAATTTGAGATGATCTTATAATGTTTACATCATAGCTACTCATGATAAGGTTAACTTCAAATGAATAACTTGAAATTCCATCACCAAGCTTTGCACACACTTTTCTAATGATTTAAAATTATGATTGAGATTTGTCAAGACCATCAAAATAAGGATGTTGCATTGCTTTTCTAGATGACATTCTCTTGGGTGGCTCATATATCTGCATTTTTTGCAAGGGGACACTAATCACTATTTAGTAGGTTACTTACAAATAGGAAAAGTACAAGAATATTGTAGCATTGGCATCAAGCAAATTAATGTGCATACAAGTATAAATGAATAACTTGAAATTCCCTCACCAAGCTCTGCACACACTTTTCTAATGGCTTAAAATCATGATTGAGATTTTTCAAGATCATCAAAATAAGGATGTTGCATTGCTTTTCTGTCTAACACTCTCTTGGATGGCTCATATATCTACATTATCTACAAGGGGACACCAATCACTATTTAGTAGGTTACTTACAAATAGGGAAAGTAAAAGAAGATGATAGCATTGGCATCAAACAAATTAATGTGTATACAAGTATAAATTAATAAGAACCAATGTGTATATACTTAAAAATTAATCCAACGAACCATCTGGGTTTGCTCTGCTCTTTATTGTGTCAAGTATTGCCTCATGGTTAGACTCATGGACCCTGCACAAGGTCTTATTCAAAGGTCTACCCCCATATTTGGTCAAACAAACATTCGATTCCACAACAAGGTTTGAGTAATGAAGAATCTTACGATGTGTGTCAAATTCCTAAAACAACCAATGTTTAACACTCAAATGTGGGTACCTTCTAAGCCACATTCTAGTAACCACAACTTAGCCTGTAGGGTATTCGATGTTTTCTCCATCTATAATTGGGGCCTCGAATTTATTTTTGGCCTCAACACAATGACACAAGTAATAGTTTGTTCCCTCTTCATTGTCTTCATCTGCAATAACTGCATAAACATGTCGTGCATTGATATGTGTAATAAATCTCTTAAAATTAGTCAACATTACGAATACACTACAAAGTAAGATAATGATTTGAAATTTCAACAACTAAGCAAGTAGATATATCACCTGGTTGAACTAGATTTGATACATGTTCAAAGTCGACCGATGATTCCATCTGTGTTAGTTCCAATGCCATCAGAGGGTGATACATGTGAAGTGGGCTAAGATAACTTTTCAACCATTTGTCAACCCACTCCCTTGACTCACAATCATTCCAGGCTTGCATTGTACATAAAGAACAAAAGAATGCCATCTTTTGTGTATCGATACTCCATGAACCTACATTTGAGCTAAGGAAAGAGTGTATCTCACTTGATCTTGTTAGTGTACAACATTCCTCATATGGTGCAATGTTAGTATCATCCATCAACCAAAAAAATCTATGAATTGAAGACGTACCTTCATTATGTGGACCCATCAAAGCATTACACCACTCAACGATTGATATTGCATCTGTCAACTTTGCACTATCTTTATACTTTAACTCTTCTCGTGCTAATTCTCTTTTCATGCATGTTGCTACACCATCATGCTCCCCCTTTCCATGCTCAGCCTCACGAAAGTTCCACATATGTTGAACACCTGTAATGACATGCATCCTACACAACCAGTAGAACATGCACAAGTTCTTGAACTGTGTTGCATAGTTATCCGACCATATTATATGTCAGTCGTATGCTATGCCCCTCTGAGCCAAACCACTATAGAACATCTGGAAGCAACCTTGCATGAACTCTAGAGAATGCATGCGATCATCACTAATGTAAAAGTGGTACTCCCTCAATACCTTCCTTTGGTCCTCTGTACTATCAAATTCACGAATGAATGCTATGTGCACAAATATCGACACCTTTGTGGAGTTGTAATATTGTGACTACACCTCATACTATGGTTGTAGAGTGTATTTCTCTGCAAATTCAACCACTGATACTATGTTTCCAACTGGAAAGGTGTCCTTGCATATCTTGAATTACGTGTCCAACCATCAGGCACTATGGGTATGCATTGCATACTCAGATAGTATATTGTCACAAAACATGGACATAAACTAGTACACTGGAATATTCTCAATAACCAAATCACACCTTTTTTCTTGAGACCCATCTTTTGTAGCATATGCCACTATTTTATACTTCCCAAAATCTACTAGTTTTTGTCCCACCTCATTTTTGCTTTCCATATGTTGACATACTAGCATACATTGGAAGCCACCACAATGCTCGCATGAACCATCCAAGCATTATGTCCTATAGAATATCTGGCCATCCTCTATTTCACATAATTTTTTTGATAAGAACTCTCTTGAGGATTTTGGTGGGGCTTCTATGCCACAATCTTGCAAAACATCATTATTATGCAATTCAAAACATATAGAATGATAAAAATCATAATGGTTAGAGAATTCAATATGTAGTCCACAACAAGAAGTAGTGCATGTGTGATTTATCTTGACATAAAAAGGTTTAAGCATTTCAAAATATCTTTGAGAAATACTAATTTGAGGATAATCATTTTCAAATTTATGAAAAAAATTGGGTTTGAGTCATATCCAAAAAATGTGGATGTGGTTCATGGTCCTGACAACCGATTCTCCTTCTTACCACATCCCTTTGATTTAGAGATGGCCTTATGTTATTATTCAAATACTCTTCAATTAGTGTTCTCAAGGCTTCAGCAACTTCTTTATCTTTTCATGACAGTCTCCTCGAGAATGCCCATAATTCATTTGAATCATTGCCCTCAATTCTTTTCCACCTTTGAATGGCTCTTGAAAAAGTTTTTCTACTAATTCTCGTTTGTTCACTCATCTTTCTAATGAGACTATTCACAATACTCTCTTCACTCGATGCATTCGATGTTCTCAACCCAAGAGTCTTCATGATGTTCCTATAATTTACACCTGCATCATTTAAACAAATAGTTGACATCTTGTGGCCTCATTTAGCCTTTCAAAGAAGATTTTCCAAATCTTATCAGCATATCTTCTACAAGTGCATGTTGAAATCCTACCTTCCATGTGCTATAAAATCTCATCATCAATATTAATCAAACACTTTGGATTTCTACACAAAATTCTAGGTGTTCTCCTAGGTACATACATCTCAACATTAGGAATTTCATCAATATTTAATTGAGATGGGCTAGATTGCATACATTTGATCGAGGGTGGAGAAGAAGACATACCTTTAGGTTCATGTGGGGATGATGGCATACCTTCTTTGTCAAATCCGAGTGATGATGTACTCTCAACTTGAGATGTGTTGGATTGCGTCCAACAATATTCACTTTCGGTAGATGGTGTCCCTCCATATTCACTTGTCATAGATGGCGTCCCTCCATATTCGCTTGTGCATAATGGTGTCCCTTCATATTCACTTGCCATAGAGGGTGTGTCTCCAACTATGATATCTGAATCTGTCTTACCATGATGCTTTTGCATTCATGCCTTTTATGTTTCCAATCCCTTTTCTCTTTTTGACGATTGAGATTCCTCTTTAATTGGCTTGTTTTCATCAATTGTTTCCAATTTCTTCTTTTCATGATATGTTGAGACCCAAACTCTCTCCTTTTCTTTGAAGGTTTCCTTTTCTTCATCTATTAGTTTCCTCTTTGTTCATTTATTTGTCATGGTGGATAATTTTATCTGTAGCATGGTAATGGGACAAATATTAGCTCCTAAAAAATGTATCCATTCAAGTTAATCAAAATATATGTCATTCAAGGCTTCATAAAGAATACTTACAATCATCCTATACAAGAGTTAACCTAGCATAGACAGTTTAGGTCACATGATTTATTTCAATCCAGAATGCCTTAAAGAAATTTGGTAATGTGTCATGCCATGATTGCAAGATAAGCTCAAAATGGAAGCATGGAAAAGAATACAAAATTTCAACTTATGTCATATATATATGTATACAAAATGTGGAAGCATACATGGTGCGGGAGCACCATTGAATGAAAATTTTCAATTCAAGAATTTGTTGTCTAGGCTTTAGGAGAACATTGATGCAAAGAATGATTTAGAAGATTTGAAGGAAGATTGAATTGAAAATCACTATTTTTCAGATTTTTTGTATTCCTTTGTCTTTTGCAGCCTTGGTTTGGATCGTACAGAGAGTTTTTCAATATAAATATTCTTGAATCACTTTGGGGCATGTGTTAATAGTGTTTTGCATTTTATTTGAGACTTTAACTCCAATTATATTGGTAGTTTGGATTGAATCTCTTGTTGTAGGTCTGTGTGCCCTGATTAAAGGGTTTTGAAGGTCTCAATTATGTAAATTGGCCCATTCCACTCACTTTGATAACTATAATTGGTGGAATGGGTCTTCATAATCAATAAATAGGTGAGGGAATGTTGTTTGTGTGCAGGGGAGGTCTAAAAGGGTGTTGGGCATGAATTCCTAGAGTGAAATTTTGAGTTTTCCATGAGATTTCAAGTGGTTTTGATATGCTAAAGTGTGTTTTACATTGGGGAAGTGTGGTTTCTTGTTGAATTGAGTTTTTGTAGGCCATTTTAGACCTGTTTGAAGTATTCATAAGATTGTGTGAGGGTTGGATGAGTGTTTTTCATTAAACCACTAGTTTCTTGGGTAAAAAGGAGGGTTTTTGGTGCAGGGGCACCTGAACCTTGGGGTAAAGGTAAAATGAGTCTTGAAGGACCAGTAGGATGATTTGAGATGTCTTTTGGTTAATATGCAATGAGGAAGTTGTAAAATGTGTCAAATTAGGAAAAATGCAACACATTGTCAGTCCATGTCAATATGGGTAAAAGCAAGGTTCTTGTTGTTTTTGAGTCTAAGATCTTGATCTATGTTAAATAAGGTCTATGATACCACTCTTGATATTTATTTAGTTCTTTGGAGTCATTCTAGGTGTTTAGGGGGGAGATTTGGCTTGACATTTGCAAAAAAATGGATTTTTGGTAAAGTTGTCAAGAGAGAAGTTAGTTAAGAAGTTAAAAAAATAGTTAGATATGTTGGGGGGTTGATTTTGAAGGGAAAAAAGATAAATATCATGAAAATTATCGAATGGAGGTTGCTCTTTGAATAAAATAAAAGAAAGGAATTATCTAATTTTTTGTGATTTTCCTTTATTTTCCTATGTTCTTTCTCTGTGTACAGACCCATACAGGTGTGTGATGCCTTGAAGGTTTGGGAGATCATTGATGCATGAATTTATCTTAACTTGAATTAGTTTTGGTGTCTTTATTCCATTTTAGAAGAGAGTTTCAGTCGTTTCTCCAAGTCTGCCCTGTTTTGATAATGTAAGGGTTTGAGGCTATAATGTATTGATTTTCACCAATCCACCCATTGTAATGGATCTGTAACTCAGTGGATTGGTGTGTAAGATAATAAGGTATTTGTCAAATGTGTTTGGTATTCTGGAAGATCATGGGTTTGGTCGGTGGAGTGATGCACTAGGCTGGGTAGAGCACATTTCTATGTGAAAGTGAATAACCATGATGGTGATTCTAAAAACTAATGAGTGTTTGATAAGTTTTTGCAGAGGTATTGGAAGGTGTTTGGACCCTTGGGAGGACTGGGAGAGGCTTGGAGTTGTGAAATCCTTGAAAACCCTTGTTTTTGCTTATGTTTTGGAGGGTTTCTTGGGAAAGTAAGGTAATGACCTTATGTGGGCAAAGTAATGATGAAATTGGTGGTTTGGTATCATGAACATTGAATTTTATTGGTGTTTGAGTGGAAACCTCACCTTTAAAAGGTACTTCCTTTGAAAATTTGGGCTAATTGGGAACCCTTTTGCTAGGTAGGCTTATTAGAAGTCAAACATAGTCCAAAGAAGTCACCCCTAGTTCTGATGTATGTTGTGTGGCCCTGAAAAGGGCATCTTAATCAATAATTTATTTTCCAAGTGTTTTGGGAAGTTCTTGAGAAAAGTGTCTAGAACTGGGTTTGGAATACTACTAGGGGAAGCATGCTCAAAGGGTGAATTTTGGTGAGATCTTTGGAATTTTTTTTGGAGGTTGATCTGAGATAATTTATTTTTCATTTGGAGTAGGTCTGCATCCCTCTCTACATCAATTTTGTGATTTGGCACTTTGGTGAGTGATTTTATGAAAACAAATGGTGGAATCCTTGATTTCATAACATATAGATTGCTGCCCTATTGAGTTTGGTGTTTTGGAAAAGGATTAAAGATAAGGTCCTTTATAAAAGAGGCCTAATTTGAGGCCCAGTTGGTGTATAAATCTAGTTTTGATGAATTTGTAACAAAGAAACCTATTGTGGATTGTATAAATTGTTAATTACGAATTGTTGTTGTTGGTTGATTTTGTGTTGAGTTGTGCTATAGGACCTCCCCTGATTGCATCAATACACAAGGTAAGTCAATTGTTAAATAGAAAAATGCCTCAAAGAGATGTGGTTTGGGTGCACTAGGGAGGTTTGAGATTCTAAGAAGGTTCATTATGACTACTTCATGATCTAGGCTCTATAGTTCGGTGGAGTAGGTTATTTTTGGCCTATGTAAGGTGTGTGCATGTTGTTTTGTGCAGGGGAAAACAAGAATCCATCGTTTGGTTGTTGTCCTCTAAAGAAATACAAAAGTTGACTCCTTGTGAAAAATGGTTAGGACTGCAAGAATTAAAGAGCCTAATGGATCAATGGTTTGTGAATGTGCATCTGGTTTATTTCAATCAATAACATGCTGATTATAGTGTCTTGGATATCTAGATAAAGGTTGGTAGTTACCTTCCATGATTTTTTGATATTTTTCCATGTAAGTTATAGCATTGAGTTCTTGAATTAGTGAATCATGAACGAATTGAATGGTTATGAGTTTCTAATCAGGTTTATGCTATGTTACAATAAATTTTATGATGGTTAATATTTTTTTGAGTCTAGCAAAGAGTTAAAGCCAAGTTCTAATGTTTTGTGGAAATATGAAATCAAGTGAAATTGACGGATTTTGATGAAAAGATGACTGAGTTTGTTGGTTGATCTTCTTCAATTTAAGTTAGGGTTAGAAGTACCCTTGATGATTTGTGGATTCTGGTAGATGCTCTGCATCAAGTTAAAAAATTTAATTGGAAAGTGTATATAATTGTGTAATTTAAAATGTGCATTGAAAAACTAAGGTTATAATAACAAACAAACAATGATGAACATGGAATATACAAAATAAAAAAATGAAAGAAAGACATAATAGAATGAAAGAAAATGTGTAAAGACCTCACATACCTAAAAAACTAGACTTTCAAATGGAGGAGTTCAACCCAATTATGTAGCCTTAGCTTATTCTTTCTTCAAACTCCTCAACAATTTAACTATTTCAAAAGCTTGTTCCCTTCCAAACTTTAATTGTATATCACTTTTCAATGGAATTCAAACTTGAATTGATATTATATGTATTTCAACTTGAAAACTCTTCTATTT